>VWZG01004336.1:929960-950524 GCA_013396735.1 Grallaria varia | reverse complement strand
CCTCTGTATCCTATAACCTTAGCCTGGTTGTGTGGAAAAAATAGAGAGTTCCCTAAGGTAACAACAATGAGCTCTCATTGATACCTCTGCAACATGGAGAACTGACCAAATATGTAATAGATAATTGAAACAAAACAAAATCAGAATTTACAGGTTTTTCTATTTCATTTTTTTTCACCATAGAAGTCTGCGTCAAAAATCTTTGATGACAGGACAAAATAAAACCTTTAAACATTGTCCCAAACAGAATGATATGTTTTTGAGGGAGAAGGTGCTCACAGGGGATTTTATGTAACAACATGCTTTCTAAGGTTGGGCTACCAGTAGAAAAATGTAAGCAAATTCAAAATTAAAATGTGAATGTATCTCTTCAATTTACCCAGTTGTTTTATTAAATGAGTTGGCTAATTTATTTTTTTTTTCATATGCTACTACTCACGTCTGGAGAAAGACAAGCTTAGGGCAGAGAGTAATGTTGGGAATTCTCTTGGTTCTGTTGTTCTGTTATGCAAACTAATGTTTTTTTAGGCAGTGAATTCTATGTGATTTATAGTGAAGTATAGTGTTTCTATCTGTAGTTTCTTGGTATTTGATATGACTCTGGGATTGTGTCATTCTTGCAACTAAAATGGCAGAGATCAGGCAGGGGAAGGAACTGCTGTGTGAGGGGTGGGAATTGCCACATCAGGCTGCTTGGAAGTGGGACCCATTCTGGTTCTTTTTTCCTCCATTATCAGTTTTCTGTTGGCAGGATCAGAAGAGCTTTTGTAAAAAGACAAATTAAGGGTTGGGTGATAGAACCCACAGTATTAATGGAAAGCGTTTCCAAGGTGTGTTGAGGCAGAGCCCCTGGGCAGTGCCTGTCCTGAGCTGCGTGATGGGTGATGTGGAGCCCAGTGGTTTTAATCTCTGTTCTCTTGTTTGAAGGCTCAACAGCCCAAATTAAGTAACAGGTTTTGTGCGAGATCTTTTGTGCTACCCTTGAGTTCTGTTTCTTACAGGGCAAAATTCTGTTGGCCTCATCTGTCAGACAGTCTGGAAACCTGGAGTTGCCGCAAGCACCAGCTCTTGGGTACCTGTTTGTGATTTAAAACTGGGGAGTTTACAGCCAATTCTTCTGTCCTACAGCATGGCCCAGAACCTGCTGCCTTTGGATTCAGCTGCTTTCTCCTGTCCTCACCCCATTCCTTTTACAGGGATGTGGTTGATAGAGCAGTTATGAAAGAAAGTTATGAGACAACCTCAGCTGAAGTTGAACAGTCCTAAATCCATCACTTTGGACACTGAAATATAGATTTAGGAGAGAAATTCTTCATTCCCTAGATGAGTGACCCAGTTTGAGATCCTTATACAAATTTTCCATGTCAGAGAACGTATCTATCCAAAAGGCCAGGATATTTCCAGTCAAGGAACTGCAAAAAAAGCACTTAGTGCATCTGTTACACAGCTGGGACATGGTTCAGTGAAGGATGAGTTTAATGATCAGGAACTTGCTTTGAGGCAAGAAAACATTTCCACTATAGGCTAATCTTGAAAAGTACTTGAGGGGTTGTGAGGCTCTGCTTTTAGGCAATTCTCAGTATAAAAATGTAATTCCAACTTTTAAGCTGTTGTTTGAAGGAGACCAGAATTGATGTCAAATCAGCAACCTCCCACCCACCTTGTTTTGTCTCAGAACGCCTCTGTTACCTGGCAAAGGTCGCCCATTCAATGTCTGGAATAACCAGGGACTGTGAATCTCCAGGTACAAACAGAAATGGTCATCTTGAGATGGAGGAACTCTTTAGCCAAAACTCATTAGCCTAACAGTGCTGCTGTAATTTCCTACTCCATTTGAAAGCTATTACCTTATCTCTTGTTGAATGTATTGGCTGCTTTGTAAGGGCTAATGATCACAAAATACAAATTTATGCTAAAAGAATTTGTAGAGGGCAAGGAGCAGAGGGAATGAGATGGAATGGCAGGGTGGATATTTTATAAAAACATGAATAAAAGGTAAACAGTTTTATTCGAAGTTGGCTCTTCTGTTTGGGTTTTGTCTTTTATTTTAGGAAGGAACCAGATGAAGTTGGGTGATCAACTGTTTTACATTCAGCCCTTTAAGCAGAAAATCTTGAAGTATAGTTGTTAAATAATTTGCTCAAAAATCAAGCAACACATTTTGATAGTTGGGTGGAATTGAAACTTGAGCATTTGATACTTGGTTTATTCTTCTGGTTTTTAGGTTTTGTTTTGGTTTTGGTTTTAAAGTTTAAAAATGAAAAATAAGGTAGTTTTCCACATTCCTCTAGGTCTGGCTCTTTTTTACAGACATGCACTTTCCAGAATGCCTTTACTGCTCCTTCAAAGCATGCAGCAGAGGCTCGAGGCTGCCCTTCACAGGGTATTCATTGGGCTCAAAATTTTATCTCTGCCTCAGAATTTGCTTTCTGGCCCATCACTGTCTCACCAAAATCTCACCAGATGGGAATTGCAGCTCAAGAATATTTTACACATGAAATGTACTCATATAATGCATCTAGAGAAAAATTTGTTGCAATAACATCTTGCAGGCCATTTAGGTAAATCCAAGTGCTTTCATTTATGAAGATTTCAGTGCAACTTTGTAAAACACAAATCCATGTGGGGGAACACAGTTAAACCCGAGAACACAACATTGTTTCCATTCAGAGTCGTAAAAGTTTAGTTTGCAAAATCAAGTGCTGGTAAATGTAATGTTTTGTCACAGTGTAAGTGATACCTTGAAACTGTTGGATTTGATTTTACCTCTTGTTTATTGACCTGAAGTGGGGCAAGCTTGGATTTTGCAATGCTGCAAAGGGCTATTCAGCAAATGTCTGGCTGTTACAGATCCCTAGTTTTCTCCTCAAGGAAAGTTGGAAGTAAATGCTTTGAGTATTGTTCATTCTTTATATATTAAAACAAAACAAAACAAAACAAAAACCTTTTCTGTTACTGCAATCAAAATAAAGAGATACAAATATATAAAGACAAAAACCTTCCAGTTTTAAGATTCAGGCACTGAAATTGCAGGTGTCAATAGTGTCTAATACCACTGTGTCTCTTACAGGCAGCTGGTGCTGTGGACTCTTCCCATTTTCTGCTCAACTAAGCAGGAAGTTTTGTGGCATAATTACCTACAAGTCCTACAAGTCCAGCTGTTGCCACTACACAGAAATTTAACTGAAAATGCTTCACTGAGGCTCAGATGTATTTCAGGCCATAAGCTCTGGGCACAATGAAATTCTTCAGACAGGTCCAAATATCCCACCCAGGAGATGCACACAGATTCCAGTCATGGGCAGGAAGCTTCTAACTGTAGGAAAACATCTGTCATACAAACTGTATGTAGTTGGGCCTTCTGTAAGGAACTAGAATCTCCTCCTAAGTCTTATTAAGTCTCAGCCTTGTGGTTTCCCCATCCAGTTTCACTGGAATGTTAGTTAAGTTCTGGCCTTGCTTTTTCTCCAATTTTAAGTTTTCTGAACTTTCTGCTAAGTTACCGTAACAGCTACTCTGAAATCACCTTCAGAGAAATGTCCTACACCTAATTACACATCTTAGAGCATCATTATAAGCCATTAAAAAAGAGCTGATGAAGCCCAGGAGGTGTATAGATGTTTCTTATGAGACTCCCAGAAAATACTTTTTAGGTTTAGGATAGACTAAATTCAGATTTTTCTTAGGAATTCTGACTGGTTAATCACACTGTCCATTTAGAGTCCACTGGTATTTTTCTCATGCCTACGGGATGGAAATTGCCCGCTAACTAAATGGAGAGGAGCCAACAACTTTTTCTCGAGGATATTTCCATTGGCTTCCAGCCTCAGCCTGTCACTTCACTCCTAGTTCATTCCTCATAAAAAAAACCTTGAAATGTCCTTCACTGCCTTCCTGCCTGTAGTGTCTGGCACAGGTAGGGAATGTGCCTATTGTGCCTCTGCTTCAACCTGTGCTTTTCTTTCCTTCCTGCTGGCAGAGCAGTAAGAGCATTACCTTGGGCTCCCAGAGATGCTGAAGCAGTGTTTCAGGAAGGGCTGGTTCACCACTGTAGGGCAGCACACACTCACTCTGTGCTGCACCTCAGGTGCTGCTGCACATTTTCTCCACTGAAATTGGAAGTGCAGTAAGTCCTTTGGTCAGCACAGTGACCAGCCTTGAACAACTTCTTTCTGAACAGGATTTTTTGGCTTTTCTTACAGAGCAATTCCATGGACTGCATGGAAGACGATGACATTTCTTTTTACTAGTCTTCAGTTAGAAACTGAATGAGAATAAAGGACCATTTGAATGATTAATCAGCAATGCTCTTGGCTGCCCTCCAGATCCCAGAACACACCCTCGCCCTCCCCTTGCTCACAGTTAAGCTCTTATACAACTGAAGAACAGGAGTGGATGTGAGGAGAGACAAAGGGACTCTGTTTCTCTCACATGGTCTCAGTAATGCCCATCTCCTGCCTGAGGCCACGTTCTGTGACCAGTTTTCATTTTAGATTTATACCCTCTGCATCTGCCTGTAATTCCTACTCCTAGTTTATTAAATTTTTTTTTTTTTTAAGATCAAAGACTTCAGGATTTTGTCTTAGACTGACAGTAAGACCCAAAAATTTGGTATGCAATGAGAAAAGGCAGAAATGTTATTTCGTGATATTTGCTGGCAAGTTTTGGATAATCAGAGTTACACCAATTCTGGGCCTCAAACTTTATCACTAAAATCTTGTCCTAAAGAACGTACCACTTTCATTCTTCAGTTATCTTTTTCTTTTCTCTCTACTTGTTAGTTTTCCAATTCTACCCTAAATTTAATTATTTCTATCAGCTTGCTGTTGTTCATCATCCTTTTCACACCTGTGGACATGCAAGGGAGGGAACTGCTGATACCCAGCTGCAGCCAGGAGAGCAGCATATCCCAGGGAGCTGCACATCCCGTGGAAAACACATCCCACGGAGCAGCACGTCCCATGGAGAGGCACATCCCATATCCCACGGAGAACACATCCCATGGAACACGTCCCGTGGAGAACACATCCCAGGGAGCTGCACATCCCATGGAAAACACATCCCACAGAGCAGCACATTTCATGGAGCTGCACATCCCATGGAGCTGCACATCCCATATCCCATGAAGAACACATCCCATGGAGATGCACATCCCATATCCCATGAAGAACATATCCCATGGAGATGCACATCCCATATCCCATGAAGAACATATCCCATGGGGCAGCACATTCCATATCTCATGAAGAACATATCCCATGGGGCAGCACATTCCATATCCCATGAAGAACACATCCCATGGAGATGCACATCCCATATCCCATGAAGAACACATCCCATGGGGCAGCACATCCCATTTTCCCCTCTTCCCTCGCAATTCCCATCCCTTGCCGCTGCACCCTTGGGGCTGGTCTTGCCAGGCAGGGCAGTTTGACATTAAATTTCCACCAGCTCCTTTTCCCTGCTCTCAAGGTGTCCCCGCGGTGACCCTGCTCTCAGGCTGTCCCCTCGGTGTCCTCTCAGGGTGTCCCTGCCCTCACGGTGTCCCTGCCCTCATGGTGTCCCCCCTGCCCTCTCGGTGTCCCCTCACGGTGTCCCCCCTGCCCTCACGGTGTCCCCTCACGGTGTCCCCTCACGGTGTCCCCCTGCCCTCACGATGTCCCCTCACAGTGTCGCCCCTGCCCTCACGGTGTCCCCCCTGCCCTCACGGTGTCCCTGCCCTCACGGTGTCCCCCCTGCCCTCACGGTGTCCCCTCACGGTGTCCCCTCACAGTGTCCCTGCCCTCACGGCGTCCCCTCACGGCGACCCCTCAGGCCGTCCCTGCCCCTCCGGCCCCGCCCCGCCGCCATTTCCGCCCCGCCCGTTCCGGGAGGAGCCGGGAGGGGCCATGGAGGACGCCGAGTACCTGGAGGGCAGCGCGGCCGAGTGGGGCAGCGAGGCGGACGGCGGCGCGGTGAGGGTCGGCCGGAGGGTCCCACAGGGGTCCCTGGGTGGTTCCACAGCGGCCCCGGAGGGTCCTACAGGGGTCCCACAGCGACCGCAGGATCGTCCCACTGTGCTCTCACAGCGGCCCGGGGGTCCCACAGCGGCCCTGGAGGGTCCCACAGCGGCCCTGGAGGGTCCCACAGCGGTCCCAGGATGGTCCCGTAGGGGTCCCACAGCAGCCCCGAGAGGGTCCCACAGTGCTCTCACAGCGGCCCGGGGGTCCCACAGCGGCCCTGGAGGGTCCCACAGCGGCCCCGGGAGGGTCCCACAGCGGCCCTGGAGGGTCCCACAGCGG
Organism: Grallaria varia; assembly: GCA_013396735.1. Taxonomy (NCBI): domain Eukaryota; kingdom Metazoa; phylum Chordata; class Aves; order Passeriformes; family Formicariidae; genus Grallaria; species Grallaria varia. Next base: position 944,243 of record VWZG01004336.1, on the reverse strand, counting down.
TCCCAGGATGGTCCCGTAGGGGTCCCACAGCAGCCCCGAGAGGGTCCCACAGTGCTCTCACAGCGGCCCGGGGGTCCCACAGCGGCCCTGGAGGGGCCCCACGGGGGTGGTCCCACAGCGGCCCCAGGATGGTCCCACAGCGGCCCCGGGAGGGTCCCACAGGGGTCCCACAGCAGCCTGGGGGTCCCACCCGCCCCGAGGCTCCGGGCCGAGGCGAACTGCACGGCCTGGGAGGAGGAACACGGATGGAAAAACCCGCTTCTTGGTGTCCTTCTCGCTCCCCACAACCACCTGGCAGGAGGGGGCGGCCTGCGGGGTTCGGGCTCTGCTCCCTCCGCCAGCGACAGGACAGGAGGACACGGCCTTAAAGAAAAGGTTTGGGCTGGACATCGGGAGGAGTTTCTCCACTGAAAGGGTGGTCAGGCAATGCCCAGGGAGGTGATGGAGTCCCCACCCCTGGAGGTGTCCAAGAAACGTGGCACTCAGTGCCATGGGCTGGGGGACAGGGTGGGCATTGGGCACAGGGTGGGCTCGGCGGTCTCAGAGGTCTTTTCCAACCTAAATGATTCTGTGATTCTCCATTAAGAAGCTTTGTTTGTGAGGGGAGCAGGTGAACCGAGGTGGATGTGGCTTTGTGGGTAAAAAAGCCCTAAATAGTATAGGGCAAGACAGGAGAGGAGAGTGGTCTGACTGGACTGTGCTTGTGAACAGCAAGATGATGAGGATGGGGAGGGAGAAGATGATGCTGAAGTCCAGCAAGAGTGCCTGAAGAAGTTTTCAACCCCTGACTATATAATGGAGCCATCCATATTTAACACCTTGAAGAGGTGAGTGTAACCTGAGGTGTGTTATGTGGCGTTCACTTTGTATGGAAGTCCGTGTGAAATGTACAAACGGTGCTATTGTTTCCCTTTATTTAATAGAGTTGTTTTTGGCTTTTAATATGACTTTCAATAGTTCTTTTGTCATCCTTTTATCAGATATTTCCAAGCAGGAGGTTCTCCAGAGAATGTCATCCAGCTCCTCTCTGAGAACTACACTGCAGTGGCACAGACTGTAAATTTGCTGGCAGAGTGGCTCATTCAAACAGGTACAATAAGTGATAGTTTGGGTCTATAGCCTTTCTCTTGTCAGAAATATCTGAATTGATGGCAAATGTGACCATGTACAGGAAATGGATTGTTATAAAGTTGTCATCCCATATGTGGCTAAATCCTTTATAATAATATGCTTATTCTGCTTGGAGAATAATGAAGTAATCTGTTAATGAGCATTTTGAATTACCAACAAGCTGTATTTTAAAGAAACAATGGCATAAGCAATAGTTTTTTTTCACGCAAAGGGCAAGGGTGCTAGTACATAGATAGTGTTAGAAGTATTTGATATTTTGTAATAGAATTAAATCATTTAAATTGAAAAAACAATTACCTTATTGCTAGTTACTATTCCCTCTCAGTGGGTCAGTGGTTACACTGAAGGTTCTCTTACAGAGAGCCTGTATTCTCTGTCTGACACAAGAATTACATATTAAGCCTCTTGCAAGACATGTTCAGCATTATCTTGTGGTACCTCTGTTCCTTAGCTAGTGTAAACTTTTATTTACAAATTACCAGAATTACTATTCTCTGATTTCAGAAATGTAGACCTACTTATTGCTATTTGTGTATTATTTTGTAGTATACTGTCAAAGGTACCGATAGCCAATCTATTAAAAGGATGAGATTTAGTCTGTAGTAAGGTGGGGTTGTGATCCCTTTTGTGGTTAAGATACACCTGCATTTTGGTAGCACACCTGGTAACAGTCCTGTGGGATGGCTGGCACTGCTGTTTGTGTGTCTGGCGAGGAGCGCAAGAGAAAGGGGCCTGCCTGTGATCCTGAACAGTCTGCTTTTAGGAAAAAGGTGGAGAATCTGTAAATCTGTAAAAAATATCTGTGTTAGTATGGATCGATAGTAGAACTGATGTCTCTCCTGATTTCTCTGTGTTGATAAATTTTGGAGTGATTTCTGTTCTCATTGGAAAATGTAAGATGTTGCTGCCATGTTCAATTGGATTGCATCTGCCAAGTTTTCTGTTCCTTCTGTACAGGTGTTGAGCCAATGCAAGTTCAGGAGACTGTAGAAAACCATTTAAAGAGCTTACTTATCAAGCATTTTGACCCTCGGAAAGCAGATTCCATCTTTACCGAGGAAGGAGAGGTGTGCATGGAATCCATGTTGCTGTCTCTACATGAATGGGTCCTCCTTAGACACCTTCATCTGATGGAGCAGTAGATGGTGGGGGAAAGGAATTTGTATCTTCAAGCTCTTTGGTTAAGAAACAACTGGTTTCAGAAAAACCAGCTCTGTCTCGCTGGAGTCCTCAGAGGTTTAGAGAACTTGGAAACTTGGAATGCATCTTTTGTAATAAAATTCTGTAGAACAACTCACAGGACTCCTGAGAGATAAAAGCCTTACTTTTTGTGATCTTGACAACTAGATATTGTTAAGTTTCTCTCTGTTGCTCTAATCTTTTCAGACTCCAGCCTGGCTTGAGCAAATGATAGCACATACAACGTGGAGAGATCTCTTTTACAAGTTGGCAGAAGCCCATCCTGACTGTTTAATGCTTAATTTTACTGTGAAGGTACTGTACTCGTGTCTAATAAATGAGAATATCTGTAGAGGGCTAATTGTTCTAGCATCAAATATTATCTGTGCTCTTACTTGTATCTCTTTTATGTATTCCTGCTAATACAACTTATTGGTGCAGGTATACATTGGTGGGAGGAATTGTGGAGTTTTTTTCGGTTGGTTTGTTTGATTTTTTAATTTTTTTTCCCTTTGATCTATATTTGAAAATTTTAGGGTTCTGGTGCAGTGGAAGGTTTCAGTCAGTTTTGTGTGTTTCTGTGACAAAAAATATTATATCTTGCTCTGCTCTGAAGTATTTTAAATTATTATGGCTTAGTTTAGTTTTGCTACATCTTTATTGGTTTCCTTTTCTGTAAACTATAATATGAATGTAATTCCAGTAAGTGTATGCAGAGGTGAATCTTGCCTTCTCTGTGTTTTTCTAGACTCGTTAGGATATCTGAAATATAAATAATGAGTTTTCTGTGATGTTTTTGTAGCTTATATCTGATGCTGGATATCAAGGGGAAATAACCAGTGTTTCAACAGCATGTCAGCAACTAGAAGTATTTTCCAGAGTGCTGCGTACATCTCTGGCAACAATTTTGGATGGAGGAGAAGAAAACCTTGAAAAAAACCTCCCTGAGTTTGCTGTAAGGCTTTGTTTGCTTTTTTCCTTTTTATGTGGAAAAAAGTGTTTTCCTCTCTGGTTAGTAGATACAGATCATTGTAGGATTGCAGACAATCTTGATATCTTGCCACGTCTTACAAAATCTTATGAAGAGAAGGGATATTTGAGTGAAAACCCAGAAATTTATTTCTTTTTGGTCATTCTGTGATGAAGAATTCCTCGGATTGCTTGTATGACACTTCTTATTTTTCTTAAATGAGTTGTAAAAAGGTGAAGGTAGAAATGTTGTCTTTCACATTTGATGTGAGATGTTAAGATCAGTCTCGTCAGTCCCTTGGCAAATTAAAATAATTATTTTATCATCCACATCAGTGTGAAAGCTGCCCTCTGAATCAACCCAGCATATATTCTGTGTTGTGAAATAGCAGCATGATTTTTGAGTAGCTTTGTACTTCTCTGACTGTTTAAACACTGCAGAGAAAGTACCAAGTGCAAGTAGAATCCATTTCCCTCTCACTTCTTGCACTTAAGAAACGAGGTTCTCAATTTAGCCATTTCTCCTTGTGTGGTGTCAATGCCTTCTTCTATCAGCACTTTCTTCTTGGTTGCTGAGTTTTTGGGTTTGTTACTTAGTTGTTTGTGTGTTGTTTTTTTATTTCCTTTGCAATTTTGCTGTTTGTTTTTCCCCTTTGCTCTCGCGGCAACGTAACCACAGCAGCGCGCTGGGAAGTTTCTTGTTGACAGGTAAGCTTTGTGCTGTGTGCTTTCACAGAAGATGGTGTGCCATGGAGAACACACTTACCTCTTTGCTCAATCCATGATGTCCATCCTGGCTCAGGAGGAGCAGGGAGGGTCGGCTGTCAGGCGGATCGCTCAGGAGGTTCAGCGATACGCCCATGAGAAGTAAGTGTTGGTGACATGTAAATCACCAGAGTCTCTAAACTGCTGCCTTTTGCTCAGTCTTAATGACCTTTTACTGGCAAAAGGAGAATTTTTAGTGGCAACACATCAGCTCTTATAGCAGGCTTTCATTTGTAGAACAGCAGAAAAGTTCAGTGTCCTTTACCAGGGAGACCTGAAATTGGAAGAGCAAAGAAATAAAGTTCCTGTCTATTAAGAAATATGTATTTTTATTCTATGAACATTTTAAAAACAAACAAGGGAAATACAGGGCTATTTTTGTAATTACCCAGAATAAGGGGTTCAGCCCTAAGGCATTACATTCCAAAGGATGTGCCCTGTTGACTCAGTGAGGCTTAAACGAAAATGTCTGAATTAAGAAAATAAGTCACTGTGTGTGTTTGCTCTTCACCCAGAGGCCACGATGCCAGTCAGATCACTTTAGCCCTGGGTACTGCAGCCTCCTATCCCCGAGCGTGCCAGGCTCTTGGTGCGATGCTGTCCAAAGGAGCTCTGAATCCAGCAGATATCACTGTCCTGTTCAAAATGTTTACAAGCATGGACCCACCTCCAGTAGAACTGGTTAGTAGTTACCTGTTTATAACCTCTGAAACTTCCTTCTCCTACAGTAGCACTCAGAAATGTGATGTCTTGTTGTGCTAAGTGTTGTGTGAACACAAACATTAAATTAGTACTCACTCATCCCTCTGTAATTGTAAATAATGTCTGCATAGGAAACTATTCTGTGTTCTGTTTTGCTTTAGCTTCTTGGTATTTTTGTTGATTTTTTTTTTTTAATTATTCCAAGTTGTCTTTTTACATATAGCTAAATTAAAGAAATTTGCAATAGGGCAAGGAATTAAATTCTTTTAACCAAAAACCTGCCCACTTCTGCAGTTTCTTATAAGCAGGCCTCAATGGCATGTTTCATATTTCTCACTGCCTCATTCTAACATGGGTTCTGGTAACAAATGTGGTGGCATTTAGATACTTTAGCAATACAGTCTGTAACTCTACTTCCTTTTTTTCTTTTTATTTTTTTTTTTCTGTCAAAAGTTTGGATCTCTTCAGAAAACTGTCTGACCTACTCTCAGGGGGAAGTGTATGTTATCTCTTTCTGTGTGAGGTATTTTTAGTCACCTCTCATAATTCTCAGGCTCTGATAGACCATTCATTTTCTCCACAGATTCGAGTACCTGCCTTTCTGGACCTCTTCATGCAGTCCTTGTTTAAGCCAGGTGCTAAGATCAACCAGGACCACAAACACAAATATATTCACATACTGGCATATGCAGCCAGTGTCGTAGAGATGTGGAAAAAGGTAATACTGAGTTCTGTGAATAATATTATTTTTACCTACAGCAGCCTGACTGTGCTGAACAAAGTGTATGGTCATGAAGTTACTTATTTTAATATGAAGTGTTTCTGGCTTCAACTGACATGACTAAAGAGTGCAGAACCTGATGATCAAATACTGCTATAAAGGTGTATTCGCAGCTCTTGCTTTCAAACTTTGCAATGATTTTTCAGAACAAAAGAGTCAGCATAAACAAGGACGAACTCAAGTCAACTTCAAAAGCCATCGAAACTGTTCACAATCTGTGCTGCAATGAGAACAAGGGAGCATCAGAGTTGGTTGCAGAATTGAGCACTCTTTACCAGTGCATCAGGTGAGCAGAGAGGCTGGTCCCAAGAAAAGTAGTATTTAGGAGAAGCAGTGCTGCTAAAGGGAGATGATGCCTTTGTGGGCTGCTCTGTGAGGGCATCCTCGCTGTAGAATATGTAAAGATGCAGTCTGAAAGCAGCTTTCAGAATTGTCCATCTGGCTTTTTGGAAAAAGTCATAGAACATAAATCCTGCCTCACACGCAGCTTGTCATCCTTGGGTCGCCGAACATTATTTTCTGTGCCACGGGAAAAAGGTGATGGGTTACTTTGTCTTCCTAATAAAGCTTTCATTTCTTTTTCGTGCCCCTGTGCTAAAGTGATCTGTCTTTCTGTAGGTTCCCAGTGGTGGCCATGGGTGTGTTAAAGTGGGTGGATTGGACAGTGTCAGAACCACGGTACTTCCAGCTGCAGACTGATCACACTCCAGTTCACCTGGCACTATTGGATGAGGTGAGAGTGTATATAAAGATTTTCCAGATAGCAAGAACAGTTTTGGTGCTTGTAACAACCAGTCCCCTGAATGCCTGTCGTTTCAGTAAGTCAGTAAATATACAGAGATTAATCTATTCAGAGTTGATTATTTGGTTTTGTCAGCTCAGCATTATTTGCTCTGGGAAAACCTGGGCATCAAAGAAAGAAATGGTGGAATAGTTTTCTAAATAAATTTCCATTAGGCACTGAACATTAATGTAAACTCATCTAATAAAGACTGCTGTATTGGTTTTTAAATTACAGTTCTGAGGGTCTAACTTTGCTGCCTTGTTTGCAGATCAGTACGTGCCATCAGCTGCTTCATCCCCAGGTTCTACAACTTCTTGTCAAGCTCTTTGAAACTGAACATTCACAGCTGGATGTGATGGAGCAGGTGACTCTCAAAGGATTCAGTATTTGTGTTCCTTCATATTAGTTACATTTATTCAAGTGTGACACTTTTGCTGTCACAACTATTTTTAAGAGCTTAATTTAGAACTGTGGTCATGGTTAAAATGCAACCTATCAGATACTGAATCAATAAAAATTGCACACTTCTGAGAGGAAGTTCTGATCTGTTGGTTCTTCCCTCCCTACACCACCAGCTGGAATTGAAGAAGACTCTCTTGGATAGGATGGTGCACTTGCTGAGCCGAGGATACGTCCTGCCTGTCGTCAGCTACATCCGCAAATGCCTGGAGAAGCTGGACACCGACATCTCACTCATCAGATACTTTGTTACAGAGGTCAGCAGCAAAAACTGGGCACACAGCTAGACATGAAGTTTAATATCAGTTGTATGTGTTTGGATATTAAATCAACTTGCCTTAGATTCAGAAATATTTCTAGTTCTGAGATCGGATTCCGAGCAGTGTGTGTTGTATCAGTATTCACCAGGATGTGACTTAATCCTACCAACTCCTGACTTCTGGAATTAATAAGATACTGGACAGAGTACCACATTAATTACTTGTATGGTCCTAAGTGCAACTACTTGTATGCTTTGAAGACTAGCATGTGAATTAAATATTGTCCCTACTACCCCTGCAAATGGAAGAATAATCTGGTTTTGTCTGCTGTTTCAGGTACTCGATGTGATTGCTCCTCCATATACCTCAGACTTTGTACAGCTTTTTCTTCCAATCCTGGAGAATGAAAGTATTGCAGGTACTATAAAAACAGAAGGTGAACATGATCCTGTTACTGAGTTCATAGGTAAGTCACATTTATTCCTTGTGCACCTGCTTCCATTTGTGTTTGTTACAACTTGCAAATAATGTTTATGAGGAGGATTGCTAAAAATAGGAATGCCTTCCAGATATTTCCATAGACAACTTATCTTTTAGGGACCTACATTTAGAAATTTTCCTGTAATGAAGAATCTAGGGGTAGTAGTGAGGAACTTGGAGGTAAATACTGCTTTTTGAGAACGACACTGCAGTTAGGAAAGGAGAGGAAGAGAAGTAATCTGTCATAATACACTCCTATCTCAAAACACCTTCCAGACCCTAAAATCCTAATTACTTACATAATGCCAAAATCCATGTGCAAACAGATAACAGAGTAATGTAGTGAACACTGTCTTTTTTTTTTTTTTCCTTTTAAGCTCATTGCAAATCTAACTTTATTATGATGAACTAAGCCATGGAAAATATTGAGACTGCAGAGGACATGATCACTACTTTGCCACGCTCTTCATCACTAAGACTCTATAACTGGGAAATGCAGCAGAAAAAAACCACAGCAACAAAACTAACAAACCTAAAACAAGGAGGAAAGAGGTGAAGGGCATTTGATTGACTTGCATGGTAACCTTGAAGTTCCTACCAGAGGACTATTTGTATTTCATATCAGAGAACTGTTAATGTAATTTGGTAAATGGAATAATACTGAAGGCCTTTCTGTTGTTCCACAAATCAGTATAAATCTGAATGTTCTGAGGAGAATAGCAAGAGAGAAACAGATTCATTTAAACGTTATTTTGGTTACTTACAGAATTTGTCACTGATTCTTTGTGTAATTCACAAAACCTGAAGAATGGGGAAGGTAGTTCTTACTAAAAATGCTTTGCGGATGTATAAATATCTGCAATATTCTGAATAAATCTTGAATGCTCTAGGCTTTGATATTGCAAGTTGTATGAAAAGGAATTTGTGTGATTAGCTCTGTGCTGCAGAGAAGCCCCACTGGCTCCGTCTCCGCTTTGCATTATATTAGAATTCTAAATATCCTCCATAGTTACTGCTATGAAAAAACCTGTTTGATGCAACACAAGTGGAGTTGTAATGATCAAGGATAGTTTTCTATTAAGAAATGACTTATTTGTGAGTGTTACCTTTCAGAATCTATTTTTTTGTTAAATAGATGCATCAGCTGTTACTGGTAAGTTTCATTACCATGTCAGAATTCCACAGAATGTGTGCACAAGTTTCATTACTGCTTCTTGTGGCTTTGTTTTTGTACTTATCTCTACTTTGTCCTGGTTCATGCCAAGCAGTGGGGATACACCCAAGAATATGAATTACCTTTAAATAAAGGTGGTTTTTTTTCCAGAGATTTCTGGGTTTTTTTCCCTTTCCCAGAGATATCTCTCAAAGTTTCATTAAGATCACTGGGCTGGATTTCTTTCTGTACAGGCAAATTACTGTTTGTTTAAAAGTGAGGGGGTGTAGACAAGCACATTTTGCTTTTCCAAAGAACTGACTTTCTAAAAGACACTGACATTTTGAAAATGAAAGGGAATTGCTTTGTTCTTCTCTGTCATTGATTCATGTATGATGTTGTGAGCTACCCTGATAATTCTTGAGATAGCAGCCACGGGTTTAGACTGAACTCTCTTGCTGGATGGACTGTTGTCAGTCAGGCCTTTCATGAGTAAGAGTCCAGTAAAAGCAGCACCATCCTGGGTAAGCTTTGGGGACCTGGTTAAGTACAACCAAACACATGTATTAATAAGCTCTTAAAATAAATATCCAGTCAATTCTGAGAAAAAGTCTGTTTATTAAATGCAATTAACAATGCCAGTTAGTAACATTTGCTATGGCACTGATTTGTCACTTAAAACTGAGTCAGTTACTAAGAAAGATAATTTGTCTCTTCAACTTAGCAAGGAGTTCTGAGTTGTGGCAATTTATCCTTTGCCTCCAGGAGAAAAATGGCACAGTCAATCACGTATTAAAGCAAGGAATTTGAGCAAAGACAAGACTAATTAGGTAAGAAATGTTTAGACCATTTTTTGAATAAAGTAATTCCTATTATATAATTTTGATGGATTAAAGCAACTGCATTATATGAGATTTCCAACACCACTCTTTCACCAGGAGGCCAAAGAAACAGGGGGTATAGTTTCTGAATTTATCATTATGTCCAGATATAGTTTTGTTTTTTGCATCATCTCAGTTCTGTCCAAGAATTTAAAATAAGTTCTAGACCCAAATATTGAGTATATTAGAGTATTTGTATTTAAAAAAAAATACATATATACTTGCATGTACAGGTTCAGATTAGGTCAGTATGATTTAAATATTGTGTATCAAAACAGAGAACAGAGAGTTGGAAATAATTGTCTCAAGGCAGCTCTATACTTTTTGAAGACCTTGTCCGGTGCTATCTGGGCTAATTTTGCATAACTGCCTGATGGTAGTTGAACTGAAAAAAGAGCCTTAGACAAAAAAAAAGGTTGTGCGGGGAGGCTTCCAAACAAATTAGTTCCTAAACAAAGAAGTAAAAGGTGGAATCAAGGAAGTATAGGATCTCCATATGTACAGTCCTCTTCAATAGCAAGATTGTAGTCTGCTCCTTTCCCACCTTTGTAGGCACTTGTCACGATTCTCAGCCACCCTCTTTCACCCTGTAAAGGATTAATTTGCATTGTAAATTAGAGAACAGAACTATAGAAAATGTATGTTGTTGAGTTTGTTCTGTCTGGCAAACACGAATTATTTATAAATGAACGAAGCAATTCACTCAAGATGAAGTACAACAGTGGGTTCGTGGGGCAACCTGCTTTGTCGAATTTACATCCCACTCCTCCATTCCAGGTGTGTGACTTCATTTTTGCCTACAACGACCAGTAACTTATATTTGCCCACAAAACAAGCTGCACAGAAGGGTAGAATTTGGGATTGAGTTGACCTCAAGTAGCTTTGCATGAATATCCTTGTCTCCTGCTTAGTCAGGTTTCAGTTTTAAGCTGTTAGTCTAGTTCCAAAAGTTTTAGTTTTTGTATCCACAGGCCAGCTCTGCAGCTTCTACTCCACAAGTGAAAAGCCCCACCTTCCCACCCGAGTCATCCTCCAAATGTGTTTGTTCCCATGTTTCCTTACCCAGGGTTCACCCCAGGAGTTCCGCACAATCCAATACTCTGTCCCATTTTCCACACCCCAGCCAGCCACAGAGACAATGTGATTGACTGTGGGAGAGGGATTGTACTCCGTGTAGAGGCCCCCCGTGTAGGCATCCAGCTTTTCAGTAGCCATTATTCCACAGCTGCAATAAAGCAGAGAAAGCATTTTTTATACCAGACCATCAGAGCAGGTGCCTGGCTGCAGTCGGATTTCTTACATTTTGAATTCCCAGCTCAATTTATACAGAAACAAACTAAAGTCTGCACAGTGGTGCAGAGCTGCTCATATATACTAGAGTGGACAACACACTGCAGTCACTGGACTGTTTCAAGAATTTTAACCCCAATATTACCAGCAGATAACCATTTTCTCTTTTACCTAATGGGTCCATTAGTGTAGATTTCTGCCATCATTTTTTCTCGCCCACTGACAGACCCATAGTCAGCAACTTTCCAGAGAGTGTAGTTCTTGATCACGTGGCATTCCCCAAAAGTGACACAAGTCCCACACTGGTTGAACTTCTTACACTCTGTAAAACAAACGTGAGATTATCACTGCAGGAGGGTGCCTTTTTCAAGTGCATTCATGATAGGACACTAAGGGTTTCTTAACTAGTGAGACATATTAATAACTTAAGAGCAATTATTAATATACATTCTCTCTAAATGTCTTTCTAGAAACCACATTTAAAGTCCCTACCATCACTAGTTACTACTTTTTACTCCATAGGCATAAGGGCTTTGATGAGGACATGTTTCTCCATAAAGAAACCATTCCAGTCATACATGATCAGACAAAGGTTAAAGTTCCCCTTTGTTTCGCTTGAGGTGACACTTGTAAATATTTCAGTACATTAGAGATTGTGTGTCACAGAATTAAGAGATTAAATTAAAATAATTTAGCTGTCCAAACTTGCCTGGGCATGGTTTAATGGTACACTGTCTGTCTGGAGTAAGGAGAGACACACAGGTCTGTAAGGAAAACCTGTTCTGTCAGTCAAACAGCAGGAACCAGTGCACTGAAAACCCAATAAAACTCTTATAGTGCTGTTAAACCTGGAAAGGAGTCCTACAGCAAAGCAAAGACATCATACTTTGATCCTTAGCTTGGTAGTTGTTGCAGGTCTCATCAGGAATGCCGTGGTCATGGGCGTACATCCAGACCCCAGAGTGGTCCCCCCCTTCACAGGACCCTGCATCAGCACAGTCGATGACATTCTGGACAGAGAGGTAGGCAGAGGGCCAGGCACCTTTCCTCTTTATGTTGATTCGATCTGCAAGGATCAGAAATTGGGGGTTCTTAGTGGAATATGTGGGTGGCTACACTGTGCAAACAGCGTTGAACTGCCTCCTTTCCATTGAACCTGTAGCTGTTTGCAGACAACAGCACTTGTGGTTGCAAAAGCCTCCACTGTCAGCACTGAGGCAGAGCATGACCTAATTCAACCCGGAGGCTGAGTTATTACTGGGGGTTTCCATTAGAAGGGTTTTTTTTCCAGTAAAAACTCAGCAAAAACATGCAGATGAGTAAGATCTGTCTGAAGCCTTGAAGAGCCTGAGACGTCTTTTACTCGAAGCTTCTGAAAACGCCCAGATCTGTTTCCTGGCTTTGACAGTAAAGAGTTCTCAGACATCACAAAAACAGCTCTCACCAGCATCTCTCAGAGAGTACAGATTTATGTATAAGCCCATGCAGAGCCACAAGCCCACTGGCTCTGAGACACAGCCTTAAAGCAAGGAAAAGCTTTCAGGGTTATGTCCCTGCTGTTACACCAACATCTTGCTGCTACCCTGCCATCTCAGACAGGCATTACCACACTGCTGTCTTAGTTTGTCAGAAATTAGCTTACTTGGCAGAAAAGCTTCCTGATGAGTATTTATAAACTGCTTCTCACCCTGTATTAACTGTCTTAACTGTGCCACTGTAGTGCTTTTAATCCTATTAGTACTAACAACATTCAAAATTGACAGAACTGGGAGCTGTTATCCCAGTCTAGTCTTACTGAAAAAAAAAAAAAAAAAGGAATGAATGCTTTAATTACTCATAACAATTAGGAAAAAAATATCCTGATTTTTAAAATTACAGTGGTATACCTACATATCTAATTAAGTTTTAACCAAAGTTATATAATTAACAAGGTGCTGTATTTTACCTGTGCTGGTACTTCACTACATCCTGGCAGGTATCACATGTGTCTGAATTCTTGTACTGCTTAAGAATGCACCCCTCACAATTCCTGCTCTCTGCTCACACCAGCATTGTCTTCCCATTTCTGCACCATTTCCTCTGTTTCTCCTTCACAGTCCACCTTCTTACAGCCTCCCTGTGCAAACAGCACTTCTGCAGCGCGTAACCTGTGCATGCAAATCCTATGCTCACTCTGGAGAATTTACTTCATCTGTAGCAAACCACTACTTCCCTTTTCCTAAGTCAAAAGCTGATCTGAAGACTGCTGCTGAAACCAGACTGTGTGCCGTGACAGTCACAGGGCTCCTGGAGCAAATACCCCTCTCCACAAGAGGCAGCTTCTTCTGTTTCCTCATTCCCAGGCACGGGAGGAGCAGCCTCTTGTGCTGCAGCTGCAGCTCAGCCGGAGGTACCACAGAAGGGAAGGAGACACAAGAACTGGCTGTGCATCTGCTGCTGCTGCCACGGAGGAGAGGCAGAGCCCCAGATCCCACCGCAGGAGCTGCGAGCACATTCCTCCTGCACACAGGTTTATAACCATGCCAGTGCTCCCCCTGGCACCTCTTGGAGAGGGTGGGCAGAGCCTCACTCCAACTCACCCTGGGAGTTCCCACTGTTCCTGGTGTATTCACAGACACCTCAATTCCTGGCCCCTCAGCTCAGGAAAGATACTGAGGTGCTGGAATGGGTGCAGAGAAGGGCAAGGAGGCTGGTGAAGGGACTGGAGCACAAGTGCCCTGAGGAGAGGCTGAGGGAGCTGGGGGTGTTCAGTCTGGAGAGCAGGCTCCGAGGGGACCTCATCACTCTCTACAACTACCTAAAAGGAGGTTGTGGCCAGGAGAGGGTTGGTCTCTTCTCCCAGGCAACCAGCAATAGGAGGGCACGGGCTTAAGCTCTGCCAGGGGAGGTCTAGGTTGGATATTAGGAAGAGATTTTTTACCGAGAGAGTGATCGGGCATTGGAAGGGCCTGCCCAGAGAGGGGGTGGAATCACCACCCCTGAAGGTTTGTAACATGAGACCGGACTTAGCACTGAATGCCATGACCTGGGAATCACAGCGGGGTTGGATCAAGGGTTGGACTTGATGATCTCAGAGGTCTCTTCCAACCCAGATAATTCTATGATTCTGTTTTAGCTGCGTTAGGCCCTGCAGTGATTTAGCCCCTCGTACTTACACCAGGGACGAGAAGCATCCTTTGCCTGCTCGAAGCCCCCCGATTCCGGGGCGCAGGGGGGCTGAGCAGTGGGCACGGAGCGTACCTGCCAGGGCGCTGGTGCTGCCGTGTGCCCAGCAGGAGCCGCAGTACTGCGGGATGTGCTGGTTCCGAGTGGCGCTCGCGTAGTTCACCCCGTCCACGTTCCTCCAGTCCCAGCTGCGGGGCAGCGCCGACACCTCCAGGTACTCGTGCGGCCGGGGGTAGGTCCTGCGGGGGGCGGCAGGGGCAGCGAGCGCCGGCACCCGCCGGGGG
>VWZG01004336.1:854782-929286 GCA_013396735.1 Grallaria varia | reverse complement strand
GCCCCTGGGGACCCCCTCGGCACATTCGGGACGCCCCTGGGGACCCCCTCGGCACATTCGGGGTGCCCCTGGGGACCCCCTCGGCACATTCGGGGTGCCCCTGGGGACCCCCTCGGCACATTCGGGATGCCCCTGGGGACCCCCTCGGCACATTCGGGGTGCCCCTGGGGACCCCCTGGCTCCGCGGGCACCGCCCCGTGCCAGGGGGAAGCCGCGCCCCGGGATCCCAGGGCGGCCTCCCTGAGCCCTTCCCGAGAGCGCCCCGCTGAGCTGGTGGGGGCGAGGACAAACCCCAGAGCCCACGATGCCACCCCCGGGGAAGTGTCGCTCACACGAGGTGGAGCAATGAGGTCACAGGGGCCTCCAGAGGACTCGTGTCTGGGCCAGGCTTAAGGGTTTCTTCACCTTTGGCCTCCCACCTCAGCACTGTGCCAGACTGTGCCCCGTGTCTGTGACACTGCCCAGAGCAGGCTGCGCTTTTGGTTTCATTGTGGTTTTACCTCAGTCCTGAGTTCTGAACTCCTCAAGCCCTTTAATGCTACAAAGGAACACAGGCCAGTGTCCATTTTTAGGGCTCAGGACACCTGAAGAGTTTATTATCTGATACAAGGTTTAGTAAATAGTAAAAGCAGTTTTCTGATTTTCCTGCAGCAGGTTCCAGTGCCTGTGAGTGGTTACCAGGCTCTTTTCCATACATTAGCTGGAGCTTTCATGTTTGGTAAACAGGTTTAGCAAGTCACAAACAGTCCTCCCCTCATAGCTTTTCCCCCATAGCTCTCAGCACTTTTTGTAGAAGGCCTGAACTTTATAATCTCCACACTACGGATAGAGAAACTGAGGCACTGGGAACCAGTGTGCCAAAAGGGACAGCAGAGCAAGAACAGAGCCTGAGGGCTGGGCAGTGCATCCTTTTGGCAGCTCACTAAGTGATCCAAACTCAACCTTAGCTGTGGTTGTGGCAGCAGGGCCCAGCAGGTGAACTTACATGCTGAAAGCCCAAGTTTTTGCCAGATCACAGATCTGCAGTCTGAGGAAGGCATTGAACTGCTCACTCATCCACTCTGGTTGCACCAAAACCTATTTGTTTAATCACACGGGCTCATTATGCTGATAGTGACTTACACTGGGCAGTCCTGCCTTATTTCCTTGGACCACCTGCCAGAGCAAGGCAGTGGTTAAAGAGTTTTTATTAGTAACTGAAATGAAGGTGCAAAGTGGTTTTTATTGCCCATTGAATGAAACATATTTTTGCCTAAGGTTGATGCAGCCAGCCCAGGTTAGCTGAGATTTGCATCAACTCATCTGGTAGCCAGATCTCTTTAAAATTATCTGGTGGCCTGTAGCCAGGCTTATATCAAATTGAATAAAGCTTTCTTCTCTACAATCTTCTTTACTACTCAGAAAAGCCAGGTCCTCCCAAGCAAACCACATTTAAAAACCAAAGGTATCCCAGAATGCCTCCCTGCACAGGCCTATTTGTTGCTAGTGGGTGGCACTAAAAAAAAAAAAGACAACAAAATAACCAAGAAAAACAGAAACAACAACAAAAAAAGCCCAGTAACCACAAAAACCTGGCTTGTTTGTGGGCTCAGCTGAAGCCCGTGGCCAGGGCTGTGGTATCAGGGGCCCGCTCTGAAGGCAATGGAAGCAGTGGGCAGCCTGATAATAGACACTGTGATCCAGGCTGCTCTATCTGTGCCCAGTGCCAGACTGCCCTGGCTGTGCCCAGTGCCAGGCTGCCCTGGCTGTGCCCAGTGCCAGACTGCCCTGGCTGTGCCCAGTGCCAGGCTGCCCTGCCTGTGCCCAGTGCCAGGCTGCTCTAGCTGTGCCCAGTGCCAGGCTGCCCTGGCTGTGCCCAGTGCCAGGCTGCTCTAGCTGTGCCCAGTGCCAGACTGCCCTGGCTGTGCCCAGTGCCAGGCTGCCCTGGCTGTGCCCAGTGCCAGACTGCCCTGGCTGTGCCCAGTGCCAGGCTGCCCTGGCTGTGCCCAGTGCCAGGCTGCCCTGGCTGTGCCCAGTGCCAGGCTGCCCTGGCTGTGCCCAGTGCCAGGCTGCTCTAGCTGTGCCCAGTGCCAGACTGCCCTGCCTGTGCCCAGTGCCAGGCTGCTCCTAATCTGCCCCGTGCCGAGGGTCCCTGGAGCCAGCCCGCGCCCCGTGTCCCCTCTGGTGACGCTGCCCTGCTAATCTGCAGCAGCACATGTGTGGTGGCTGCGCCTCAAAGGGCATGGTGCAGTTAACAGCTTGGGGTTACCCAGGGCTGAGAGAGACATCTATGGAGAAAAGGGTTGAGTCCTGCTTTTGTTGCTCCCTACTGAGGACACTCACAGCTTGGTGGAGGATGACAAATGTTTGCTCACTAATCTTTTTCAATGCACTTTTGGTCCTGAGCTCTGTTTTGGGAGCAGCTGTCTGTTCCTTCATTGGCTGGTGGGAGAAGTGGAAGTCATCAAGGGTGGAGGAAGTCTGGAATAAGCTGATTTTTCTTTTGGAACAATATGGAAGCTCAGAGACTCCTTATCTCTAGCAAACCATAGAGTGGTGAAGCAGTAACTTTCAATGAGCCAAGTCCTTCCACTGTCACTGTTTTATATAAAATAATTTGAGATACTTTCCTAATTATAGTTCCTTTTCCCATCCTTAAAATGAACACTTGCAAAGCAGTGACAGTCATTTGACATGTCATGAAACTGCTCTAAGTTCCAGAAGACAGTCCACTCTGGGTTTCTGCTGCTCAGTGATATTGGTCCTGGTTATCTGCAGGCAACATGACTGGGTTGTGTTTCGCTCCCCCTCGCATTGTTTCCTTTAGCACAGTGAAACATTTCACACAGTGAACATTATAGTTCACTTTAGAGGAACTGGGTTTTCACCTCTAGTATTTTCCCGTCAAATTCTTAAGTACAACACAGACATAAGAAAATAAGAACTATCAGAAATGCTGTATTTCTTAATGGCAGGAAATGAAGAGGCAGAGAGAGAGCATCTGTGCAAGTTAGTCACAGCTTAATTCAGATTTTGGCTGAAATTGGGGGATACTTATAATGGTTTAAGGAACATACATCACTGAGAGTGCAGTGTTATATTTACCTATGTGTTACAAAATATTATTGTCTTGATCCTGTCCCACTCCTTCATGCAGTCAAACATTGGGAATGATGCTTATTAGTGAACTGAATTTTGCCTGGCAATGTGCTGAATGTTGTGGCTATGGGAAGTTACTGCTCACAAGTTGTTACTGTTTTTAATATGGGTGTTGTCATGTATGACTCATATGATGCTAAAATTTAAATTATGTGGCAGAAGCACATGTGCTTAATAAATTAAGATCACTCGTTTTTGTTATAGTCTCTGTATATGCACATATATTTGTATGTATATTGTGTATAATATAAAATGATGAAACACAAATAGAATATGCATATCTATTCATGCATCACAGTGCTGCATACAGATCTGGAATGAATTGTGAGGGGTGCAAGGCACTCAGTAAAGCACCCGTGCTCTAGTACCCTGCACCCAGGCAGTAAAGAGGCACTTTGCCTCCTTGTGAAGTGCTGAGCAGCCTGAGGAGTTGGCTACTCCCCTTGCTGGCTGAGTGACAGTCCCTCTGGTATAAAAAGGCCCCTTGGGATGGGCTGGGCTGGGTGTAGCTGATACAGCAGCAGAAAGAGGGCTTGTTCTGGGGACTGCAGCTGGAGAGCCTGTGAGAGGTTGTGGCCACCAGCAGGTCTGAGCTCCACAAAATGCGTGAAATTGTGCATCTTCAGATCGGGCAGTGCGGGAACCAGATCGGAGCCAAGGTAAGGTCTCCTTCCAACAGTGCTTCTTAGTGGCAGGTCAGTGGCAGCAGGTCAAACATCATCCAGCATCATCGCCAATCATGGAGACTTTGGGGAGCCTTGTGAACTCAATGGCATGTTAGCAGGGAGTGTGAGTATTTTGGTATGAAAGGTAAAAGATGGGATTGGTCCTCCTCCTTAATGTTCATCTGCAATAACTATGGCACAGTGATTATAAGTGCTCCAGAGCATTCCTTCTGGGACTCATATTCCCAGGGGAACTAATACAGTCTGCAAAATACTGGGACAAGTGGTGGAGCCAGTAATTCCAGGGCTGCAAAGTTGTAATGCCAGTACTTTAGCTGAGCCATGCAGCAGTAGCTGCCCCATTATATTCATTATCATAGGATGGTTTGGGTTGGAAGGGTCCTTAAAGATCCTATGGAATTGTACTGACCAACAGGATGACCTGTGGTATTAGTGACCAGTCAGGTTTTCCTCAGACACAAAGTGCCTAACTGGCCTCCTGCAAGGGTAGTCATGTCACTGGGAGTGTTTTTGCATAGTTCAAACATTCTCATGCTGTTACTTAGAGAGAAGTCACTATTTTTGACTTTCTATGCTAGGAGAAAAAAAACACTGTGGCTTTCTGCCATGTGATATCTATCTCCTTTTTTTATTATCATTGCTAAGTAGGAAGTTGTCAAAAATTATCTGGATTAATTTGGGACTGGGAGGTCTTTTAGGACAATGATAGCTGAGGGATCGCTGCATTGTGTTCTTCTTCCATTTCTTGCTCCCAGAAATGTCACCTTGATTCCTTTCAATGGAACATGAACCTGTGTATGGCCATGTTAGAACCAAACAGTTTGAACGCAGCCAGTGTGACAGGGGAAAGGCTTTTTTCTGTTGGCTTTGACCTGCAAGCCACTTAGGTCTAGTAAGACCCGTAGAAAAGCACACACGCTGTGCACATGGTGGAAATGAGGTTTTTGTACACTACAAAAAAGAGTGGATGCTAACCCAGGAGACCTCTAACATTAAAATAGACTGGTCATTACAGAGGGCGGGTGTGTCTACACGAACACTGCTGTGGCTGCTCTCTAGATAAGAGCCCCAGCACAAAACATATGAGTGTCAAGATAGGACGTTCAGGACCAGCAGCTGTTCGTGGAAAGCCTTGTACAAATTTGCCTGTGCAGCTTTGCCATGGCACAGTCCCACTCAAAGTAACCCTCCTTAATCCATCCCCTCCACAACTTTTTTTTGTTGAGCTCATATCAACTATTATCTGTGCTATTCACACTATTTCATGTTAATTTGTTTTACTGTAAAGGGAACAAATTGAGGGCCTTCACCCATTAGTGCCTGGGTCATAGCTAAGCAGCATATACAGTCCACTAAACTTTTCCCTTGAACTTATTTGGGGAGGGGGAAAGGAGGATCCCTTCTCTGATCTAGTAATTAAATGGCAAAACAAACCCTGCTTCAGGCACAATTCCCATCAGGCATGAGAGCTCGTGCTGAAAAGAAATAAGTCTGTGTTAAGTGTGCTGTACCTCTTTCCTTTTCTAGTTCTGGGAGGTGATCGGTGATGAACATGGGATTGACATTGCTGGAAACTACCGTGGGGATTCACCCCTGCAGCTCGAGCGGATCAACGTGTACTTCAACGAGGCTTTCTGTGAGTGCTCAGCACTGTCAGGTGCTGGCAGAGCAATTTGGCATTAAAAACCCCACAAAAAAACCCAAACCGCTACAGGTGGATCGGACTTTTCAGGGTAGATTATAAGGCTGTCTCTTCGACTTCTAACAGCAATCATTTACATTCGTTTTGTTTTGTTCTAGCCCATAAATATGTGCCCCGTTCCATCCTGGTGGACCTGGAACCTGGCACAATGGACAGCGTACGGTCCAGCAAAATCGGCCCCCTCTTCCGACCGGACAACTTTATCCATGGTATGTATATCCTGCTGCCAGCAAACTAACTGGAGTCAACTGGCTTAAGTGGGCTTGGAACTCCTTTCATTGTAGCCTTTAAAAATTCTCTAGTTAACCTTTCTGCAATTCTGTTTACAGGTAATTCAGGTGCTGGAAACAACTGGGCCAAGGGCCATTACACAGAAGGTGCTGAACTGATTGAGAACGTCATGGATGTGGTCAGGAATGAGTGTGAGAGCTGTGACTGCCTTCAGGGGTTCCAGCTCATCCATTCTCTTGGTGGTGGTACAGGCTCAGGTATGGGCACGCTCCTCATCAACAAAATCAGAGAGGAATATCCCGACAGGATTATGAACACTTTCAGTGTTGTGCCTTCACCCAAAGTGTCCGACACAGTTGTGGAGCCATACAATGCCATCCTCTCCATCCACCAGCTCATAGAGAATACAGATGAGACCTTCTGCATTGACAACGAAGCTCTCTACGACATATGCTTTAGAACTTTAAAGCTCACCAATCCCACCTACGGTGACCTCAACCACTTGGTGTCCCTAACGATGAGCGGCGTCACCACCTCGCTCCGCTTCCCTGGCCAGCTGAACGCGGACCTGCGGAAGCTGGCTGTCAACATGGTGCCCTTTCCTCGCCTGCACTTCTTCATGCCAGGCTTTGCCCCGCTGACAGCTCGGGGCAGCCAGATGTACAGAGCGCTCACGGTGCCGGAGCTCACCCAGCAGATGTTTGACGCACGGAACATGATGGCAGCCTGCGACCCTCGCCGCGGGCGCTACCTCACCGTGGCCTGCATCTTCAGGGGCAGGATGTCCACCCGGGAAGTGGATGAGCAGCTGCTGTCCATCCAGACCAAGAACAGCAGCTACTTCGTGGAGTGGATCCCCAATAATGTCAAGGTGGCCGTGTGTGACATCCCCCCACGGGGCCTGAAGATGGCGGCCACCTTCATCGGCAACAACACAGCCATCCAGGAGCTCTTCATCCGTGTCTCCGAACAGTTCTCGGCCATGTTCAGAAGGAAAGCATTTCTCCATTGGTACACTGGGGAAGGGATGGATGAGATGGAGTTCTCTGAGGCAGAAGGTAACACCAATGACCTTGTGTCCGAGTACCAGCAGTACCAGGATGCCACTGCAGATGTTGAGGAGTTCGAAGAGGTAGAAGTGGAAGTGAACCCAGAAAAGGAAGAAGCGTAAAAACAGCATCAAAACACTCTGAATAAGCCTGTTGACATTCACCAAAGACTAAGCAATAGCCATCACCTGCACACCAAAAATGACATATTTCTTCACAATTTTTCTCTCCATCTGCCAAATAGGTCCAACTTTACAATACAGTGCTTTTGAAATTAATGGCAGCTCTGCTTTACTCTCCTAAACAACTGTTGACATTGAATCTCTCAAAAGATACACTATGGAGACAAGTTGTCTCTTAACAGCCTTTCTTGTAAATGTACTCACTTTTAGTATACAATCACCAGATACTGAATGTACCACACAGCCACTGTGCCTGTGTACATATGTATCAGGATCATAAGCAACAGCAAAATATGCTGTCAACTCATCACATTTATTTATTCTCAGGTAAACACAGTCCCTGTTTTGATTGTGAACTTGTTAATGTTTTAGGAACACGTGCACATCTGTAAGGCCTGTAAAGGCAGTGTCTGTTTTATTGTCACTCCACAGACTGATGCAGATCTGGAGACAAGTTCACCTCCTTGAGTTGCAGGGGGAGGGCAGAAGAAACAACATGGGGCAAAAGACTGAATATGTACATTCTTTTTTTTTTTTAGTACTTTAGTAGTTTTCACATTGCTGGCTTATATTATTGCAGAGCTTGTATTTGTTATCATGGTGTGGTTTGTTTGTTTTAAACTATAGGTTGAGTTACATTAGCACACAGAGCTGTGACACTGTGTAAAAGTTTTGGTGTGGTATTTTTTTATTCCTATGTACTAACTACTGTAAATTTTTTCCCTAACATTCAGTACAACAAAAATGATAGAATGGTTTGCAGCTTGTTAGATGTAAGTTCCAGGGCAATCATTAAATCAAAACCGTATTTTGACTTCAGGAAAAATGTTTCTTGCCATCACAGCCTTCTACTTCACACTGTATTTATAATACTCTTAAATAAAAAATACATACCATTCTGTAAGACACTTTTATATTTGAAACACCTGATAGACAAAAAGAACAGTTTATTCTTGCAAGGACTAACTTTGAGTTACATGAAAAAATGGGAGCTTGTTTTATTATACTCTTAGAAGTGAACGTTAATTGCTCTCTGAAGAGTAATCCCTCATGTTTGAGCTCAGTGTAAGTGGATGACCTTGAAGCCAGTTCTGAGCACACTTCAGTTCCTCCTGTGCAGTGGGACAGTGTCACGCCTGCTGTGAGGACACCCAGCAGGGACATCCAACACTTCACCCAAGCAACACAGCTGAAAGGCTGACTCTGCCCCCCAGCCAAGAGCAGTGTCATTCTCCATCCCTCCTGCTTCCCTGCAAGTGTCCCTCCCTCTCTTCCCAACGAAGTGACACAGTGGTAATGAGAAAGACAATCAATTCAGAGTCCTGTGCCTCCTTCTTCTCCTCTTAAGTGATACCAGGTCTCCCAATTCCTGATTCACTGCTCAGTGCTCCCAGCTTTGGAGATTAGATCCTGAACAGCACATTCCTGGCATAATATCCTACTTCCAGTCTAACTGTAACCCTGAGCGTCTTCAAGTTGATTTTCCACTGAGTTTGTTTTGTTCCAAGCTCAAATGGAAGATGGACATCATGAAGACAAGAGAATTTCAGAGCTGACAGTGTACCTCTTCCAGCAGATACAGCCATCAGAGGTCCTTTTAATCAATGGAATTATATATCTATATTCTCTGCTGACACAGATTTTAGGGAGGAAAACTTTCTTCCAAACCAATAATTAAAATGTAGTAGGCAGGAAAGTTTTAAACAATTAAATCTCTCACTCATTTACGTACCTGAAATATCAGCGTGAAACCCAGCAAGAGTTGCCCTAAAAATAAACAAATGTTGCTAGTCAATGTTAGACTGTGATAAAAACAGTCTTTTAAGAGAAAAGTAAACGTCTCTGCAAAATGGAGGACTTTGTTTCAAGAGAAACAACACTTTGCACACATTCAGCAATTACATTTATTAGCATAGTGATTTACATACAGAGGCAAGTTTTACAGTTGCGATGACATCAGGCTGCAGAGTCTTGAGCTTTCCTACAGCTTTGCAGTTTGCTGTTATTCCCCACAGAGCAGTTCCTATGAGAGATTAAAATACAAATTATTCACTTCAAGAATATGTAGAAGGTACACTTCAAACAAAAGGCAGTAATATTTAATCTCAGATTGGGAACAGAAGCTGTTCTATTCACAACAGACAACACTTCAGCTCCTTGTGATGTATGCAATGCCATGAATAAAGGTACAAGGAGCATCCACTTCCAGAGTGCAAATAACTTACAGGTGTGCTCGTCAGGGGATACAGCAATTAAGAGGTTGCCTGCTGGCTTAGGAAATATGAACATGTGAGCAACACTACAGACCTGTGTGCATCACTATGGAAACCTGTGAGCATCACCACTGAGCTCCAGCTGTACTGGGCGAGTCTAAAGAAAGCCTGAAAAAACCCCAAACGGTTCAAGGCAAGGCTTGCTGGGCAGGACATCTCCCTTCACTGAACTAATGCGATTAAACAGCTTCCCTTCTCACACATAATCCGCACACTGACAGCAGCAATCCCCTCCAGTCGCACGCCTGAAGGTCGGAGCTGGTTCACCCTGAACAATGGGGGCTAATGGACTCAGCAGTGCCAGACCACCACTGTCCCGCACTCACAGCTCCAACCACGCACCCACTCACATTTCACTCCTTTTTGGGCTTCACCGTCTTCACTGTGGCCGCCGCCGCCCGCTCCGCCTCCGCCTTGTACTGCGGCTTCATGGCGGCCCGCACGGCCTGGGCGCAGATCTGCGAGTAGCGGATGTAACTGGGGACAGGGGGGGACAGAGGGACGTGAGACCCGGGCCCCAAAGCCGCATCGCCCCGTCTCCAAAGGCCTATCCCTTCGCCTCCAAAGCCGGATGCCTCCCTCCCCAGAGCCGCATCCCTCCGTCCCCAAAGCCGCCTTTCCTCCCGCAGCGGCACCGCTGTGACCCCGCCAGCCCTCCCTGGCGGTGCCCCGGGCCGCGGCGCTGTCGCGACAGCGGTACCTGAGCCCGGCCTGTCGCCAATACGCCACCATGGCTGCGGCTCCTCAGGGCAAGGTCAGCGCGGGCCGGGAGGGCGGGCGCCGCCGGCCAATCAGCGCGCAAGAAGCCCTCGCGCGTTCCCTCCAATCACCGGCCGCGCTCTTCCTGCAGCGACCAATCAGAGGGCCCAACGGAGGCGCGCGACTCCCGCCCTTTCCGCCCCGGGGCTCTCCGCCCCTTTCCCTCGGGCCGGGCGACCCCGTGGCCGTGAGGGGGAGCGGGCGGGGCCGTGAGGGGAGGCGGGCCCGAGGCCGCGTCTTCGTGGCCCCTCCCGGTGTCTCGGTGACCCCTCCACGGCGTCTCGGTGACCCCTCCCGGTGTCTCGGTGGCCCCTCAACGGTGTCCGTCTCCGTGAGCCCTCATGGCTCGTCCCGGCAAAGCTGCGTGGGAAAGGCCTATGGCCTTCCCGGCTCGGTGTCCAAACCCACAGGAGAGCGTGTGCGGCTCCGTGGCTCAAAAAACGGTAATTTGCTGGAAACATACCACAGGTCAATTAACTAAAGGACAGAAATCGAACCCCAGTTATTCTATGAGGCTCGTGACTAGTTACATAGTGCTTATGTTAGTTATGCATTAACTCGTTCCTCAGCAGTCCTGCTGTAATCTAAGAATTTAAGCAAGTGGTTAAAAGGGTGTTTTGTGCAGCTAAATCAGTTGTCATTACCTCTCTGTGCCGTCAGCTCTTGTTTTTTTCTAGATGAAATGCTAAAGAAGAAAACGTTTTACAAGCATGTGGACCCAAATGTTGGGGGTTTTTTAATTTTTTTTTTTTTTTAAAGCAGACTGGCTTCAATTAGGGGTTTTTTTTTTTTACCCCTTTGGACGTGGTGCCTTGCCATGGTTCACCTTTGGATGTAAGACTGTTGATGCAAACACCTGAAATTATATTCAGTCATTTGCTCCAAGAAAATCCATAAAAGACAACACAGCAAACTAGAATCTATCGTCAGCTGTTGACACGATGGGAAAAGAGACCATTTTCCATATACAGGAAGCAAAAAGTTATTAGGAGACTCGAGTCAGTTTGGATTTTGGAGGGAATTGATTTGGTCCTAACCTAATGGTCATTTAACTAATTAAGACTAAAGACTTAAGAAGATTATATATTGCATTTTTAAGAAATCCTTGCACTTACGTATACCGCTTCTCTTGCTTCCTTTGGTCCAGAGCCAAACCATTTTTAAAGCACAGAGTAATTTTCAGCTTTATTAGAGATCTCATTTAGTCCAGAACCATTGCAATTAACAATCCACACATGGTAGTGTCAGGACAGAGCTACCAGAACAAAAAGAACAATTGTTCACCAAATATATTCCAGTTTTTGCAGGACAGCATATGACAGTAAGATCTGGACCAATAATCTGTTTGGTTTTGTTTAACTGCTAAACAAGTCTGAATTTGGGGTTAATTACTTAAACTCATGTATTACAAGTGTTCATTTTGAAGAAAAAAAACTAGTGTAAATGAGGCAGAAAATAACTCTTTTTCATGCATTTGTTCCTTTATTTAATTTTTATGAGAGCCATATTTATCCTAATTTTGAGACAGACATGGCATATTGGAACAAAGCTTTCCAACTAGCAAAAATTAAATCAATTAAAAATTACTTGTTATGACAAATATGTTTCTGCACTTTTAGCACAGAAAGGTGCCAGTGTTATGATACTGAAAGGGAATATATTTTTGTTTCCAAACCCCAGCAATAGCAGTGATAACAGAAAGATACAGGGCAGCACCAAAGATTTTGGGAAGCCGCTCTCTGTTACCTAAGCAGCATATTGGGTGCAAGACAAGTAACTGCAGTGCTTACATATATTGATAAAGGGAATGTTACATACAAATGCTGCTTCAATGGCAACATTTGATAATTTGATAGGTAAAATAATTAGCAATAAGATTATTTTAAGCCTTATGGGCAGCCCAGGCCAAAATAACAGTTGGACATTTTTCTTCCAGCTACGTGTCCCTCTATTCCTGCCCCACACCTTCTCTGGTTCCTCTCCCTACCCTGTTTCTCACCTTCTTTTTTTCTCCACAATTATCTTTTCTCTCTGTACCTCCCTGTGAAATGCCACCTGCAATTCTGAGAAATTAACTCAGATTTGAATCCACAATGGAGATACATGACTTGGATGTAATTATTTGCACATTCAGCTCCCTTTACTATTTGTTGGTCTCGATAGATAAAAGATCAGCATGAATTGAAGAAGTAAAACCTTTGGGAGAGGTACCAGCCCTGCTGAGGCAGACTGGAAATCAAACCAGTGACAGAAGGTGTGCTCTACAAAAAATCCAGAATATGTCATGGTTTACGCAGCTGTTACAAAGCACCCGTTATAGATTGGTATGACCTGTTTTCATGTTCTGTTTAGATGCCAGGAGATATTTGTAAATCCCTAAACTTCTCAGATAAGAATTTTCAGAGCGAGAACTTTGGAGAGAGAATATAAAGGAGGAAAGTTCAGAAAAAAAGAGGTTGGAGGGAGAGGGGATATGTTAGGAAGGTTAGATGCAGAGATCGAGGGAAGCTGAAGCGGTGCGATTAGCAACGTCCAGGAAAGTGAGCATGGACAGGTCTGGGGGAACTAAGGGTGTGAGATTAGACATGTCCAAAGAAACTGGGGAAGTGAGAGAAGAAGCATCCTGAAAGGTGAGATTGGAGACCTCCACAAAAGGTGTAGAGATGAGATTGGAAACATCCTCAGAGGTTGACGAGGACAATTCAGAGGAGTGCTGAAACAGGAAATAGTTAAAATCGGTGAGGTCTAGTGATTCTGAAGAGGTTGAGGAGCTGTTCTCTGAGATGCCTGGTGAGGATGGAGGGATTGTACAGGAAAAATTCAAGGAAGCTGAGGAGGTGTGGCTGGAAACATCTGTGGAGGATGAAGACGTGAGACTGGAGAGGTCTAGAGAGAGTGAGGAAGTAGGACTGGAGAAGTCTGTGGAGGATATAGAGGTGACACTTGAGAGATCTAAGGAGATTGAAGAACTGTTGCCAGATTGATCCGGAGAGCCTGATGAAGTGAGACTCGATAGGTCCAGTGAAACTGAAGAGGAGAAACTGGAGCGCTCCCAGGAATCTGAAGAGGTGAGACTGGAGAGCTCTAAGGAGATTGAAGAGGAGGTACTGGAGAAATCTGAGGAGGCAGAAGATGTGAGACTTGAAAGGTCCAGAGATGATGAAGTGAGACTGGAGAACTCAAGAGAGGATGAAGAGCTCAGACTGGATAAGTCCAAAGAATCTGAAAAGGGGATTTTAAAGAGTTCCCAGGAGGCTGAAGTCTTGACAGTGGAGGGGTCCAGTGAGGCCAAAAAAGTGAGACCAAGTAGGTCCAGGTATGTTGAAGAGATGACACTGAAAAGCCAAGTAACATGAGTGGTGTTAAATTAGGAGTATTTTAAACTAAAGATCGCTATTAACACACCAACACAAAACAAAAAGACAACATGACCCCAAATAATATTATTTTGAAAATAAATATTTAAACCTCCAGTAATAAAAGCTCTCAGACTTAATAAGAGCATTTCTCCTTCCCAGGCAACCAGTGCAGAAGTACAAGCACAGAGTCACACATACAGGAACAAACATTTTTCTGTTCTGGCATGTCTGTCCTTCTTCAACAAGATTTTAACATCTCTGATAGCCTGACAGAGAATACTCTCCTGTCAAATGCCCTCTCCCTGTCCTGAAGGTCTGGAATAAAATAATAGTTATGTGATAGAATGGATATTAAAACACTCTAGCTTTTCTTTTCCAGATACCATGGGATATTCAGATCCAAGGCTGCTTACTGGTTGTGGAGAGAGATTTTAAACAAATACATAGTTGGAAATGGCAACAGGTCAAACTGGGCCTCGACTATAAAGATATGAGGGATTATTTTCCTTTGATTTATAACATCAACTAAAAATATGGTTCTTCCTGACTATTATAAGAAAACTGGCAAAGGAAACAGTATCTTTCTGTGCAGCACATTCAGGATTTGTTTTTGGAACCTAGCAATATGCTAAACTGGTTCTGTGTCCAAGAAACACACATTTCAGCAACTTTAGATCTACTTCTTTTTCAGATAAAAAGAGGTCTTATTTTGTTACTTTTATTTTATAAAAACAAATCTGGAAATGAACCCAGTACAATAACAGTAATTTTTTGTGAATTGTTTAATAAAAATAATGCTAAAGAGAAGCTATGATGGAAGGCGGACCTATGATAAAAAAGCAAACAGAACAGCTTATATTTCAGTTCATAAAGGTGCATCTAATTATTGTATGAGTAGATCAAGAGGCTGATCTACAGCTGCCTTCTCTTGTCTCCAGACTGCGCTGCAAAGCAGAGCTGAAACCTGCTGGTGTCTCTGCAGACGTGGGCACAGGAAAGCACAGAAAGTTTCTCAGTCATCACAACCGTATTTTATGGACCAGGAAGGTGATCCTGAAGAAACCTGCACCTCCTCAGGTGAACAGAGGCCAGCTCTGCCTGTGCTATTACACAAGCAGTGTCCAGATGCATGTATAATGGATTTAATGTAATCACCATGGGTGCAACTCCCACTGAGGTCACCTCTTCACTGAAGCGGGTGTCTGCTGCACAGGGGCTGAAGTTGAAGCCTGTCTTATGATGCAGACATTAAAATTGTGGGGATTTAGCACAACACAAAAATTACCAAACTAAAAAAAAAAAGCTGCTTATGTACTGGAGATGAGACCCCATAAAGTTCTTGAATACATGTAATATTTATTCATAATGTTTCTGTAATTTTAGAGCTCTTCCAACAGTATTGCAATTCTTTCAAGAGTACAATGTTTATAGATCAAAAGGCAAACCAAACGAATTTTTCTAAACATGGATAATTTATGATGAAATTACAAGTTTGCTTGCTGCCCTGTATTCTTAAAAAAACCATAAAAATAATTAATCCTTTAAAATCCCTTGCTGTCTAAAAGACTATCATTTTGTGACTAATCTTAAAAGCTTCTCAAGTGCATCTTATAGGGGAGAATAAATATTTAAACAAAAAGTAAATTACAATACAATAAAAAGCCAGGGTCCAACAGGTTATAAATTCCATAATCTCTTCACTGTGTTCTGTCTTAATTTAAAATGACACAGTTATTGCACTTTTCCCTATGAAATAACACTGTGAAGAAACATGGAGTTATGATCAATATTGTATAAAATGCACAGGTCAGTAATAATGTTTCCTACCTGGAGTAGCTGTGGATTTATCTCCTTTCTCTTCCTGGGTAAGCCATACTGGGCTGTGCTGGTAAAGCTCTGCTGTTCCCTCTGCTGATGACCCTAATCTGTTCCACAGCCACTGGAAATCATGCCATGCTGATGACAATACGGGTCACCTCCTGCTAAATCTGCCTAAGCACAGCACTCTGCACAGAGCACCAGCAGGAAACACATCCTGAAATCATCTCTAATTTTAAGATAAAGATGCAGTTCTGTGCTGCCTCATACTACAGGACAATATTTTGAAGGTTAGTTGATGAAGCTGATGAAGACATTAATTTTTGACTTTTGGACACCTATATTCAAAGTAAAAATAGTTTTGCAGTGTCATCCAAGTTCTCAGCTGTCTATTCTACAAAATCTGGCATAAATAGTCTGTGGAGGGACCCAGGATCTGCAGAGCAGAATTCAGGTACACTCAAGTTTTAAGAATCTCATGTAAGAATCTCTTTTAATGTGTTTAATAACTTGTGTTGGCTATGCTACTTTTTAAATGTAGTTATGACAGAATAGTGTGATAATGTAAGACATTTTGTCTACAGTTGATTATAGGATTGAATAAAAGTTTAAAAAACACCTAGGTGACATCAATGGTACCCCAAAAAACTGTTGACAAGAACTCACTCAAATGTTGCTACTTGCCATGTCAGAAGAAAATTTCTTAGCAAGGTGTCTCCAAAGCTGAGCAGTCTCCAGGCACATCAAAGCTCACAGCAAGGGCAATTGTTTCATTTAATTTGGTGTAAAAAGGATTGGGTATATGATTAGGAGAATACTTCCTACATATGTTGGTCATTTTATTATATTCTAGCTGATATATTCAGCTGGACTATATATATTACCTAGCTGATACTATTTTTTTAGTTCATTGTTTTTAAACTTTTTGATCAAAGGACTGTCAGATTGTTGTAGAGAAAACATAAAAGCCATTGTGTGCTGAACTTTTTTGTAATATACATATCTGAGAAGGAAGACTAACTTAACAATTTTACTGTTACAAAGCTGTAATTTGTACTGTTAAAATAACAATACTCTCTCTAGCAGATGCAATATGAATTTATTGTAATATATATTGCAGAGGCAGTATAATTTCAGCCCACCCAGTAGCTTCCTACAAATCAGGAGCTCCTCCATTTCTCCCTTTCAGTGTTTCAGTATGCTGGTGGCTGTATCAAGATTTTATCAGTTCTCACGGCCATGCTTTTTGGCTCAACAAAGGCTGTGAAGACCACTGTCTTCAGCACAAGGGAAGGAGGACAGCACAGCCAGGCAAGAAGGCCACACAGGACTGTTTCCTTCTATGAAGGTAAGCAATTGGTCAGCTTAGAATAATTTAGTTCTACAGCAACATATAAAACAAATTATTGAAGAAAGAAATTAACAGGTCCCATGCAAGTGAAAGAACATTCACCTTGAGAAATGGAAGGGTTTTAAAATGACTCAGTGCTTCCACATAAGGTCTCTTTAATCAGCACTCCTCAGTTCTTCCATAAACATGAACCCCAACAGGCTGCAGACCTTCCCTTCCCGGACCATCTGTGCTTAGGTTTACTGTATATGACATTTACTGGAAACATGCTAGACTGCACAGTTTAACTGCAAGCACAGACCACAACAGACACATCAGCAATGCTGTAGGAAGTGGTGGTTAAAGTATTTTCTGCTTTCTTTTTCAAAGCAAACACCTGGTTTACATTTATAGTTTACTGCTGTATGACTGAACAGGTGCTGACACCCATTGGACGATAGGGATCCATCAGAGACCACACCACTGATTTGTTCACACCACATTCTTTCACCTTTGCCCCTTCTGCTCCTCTTTTTTTTCTTTCTTTCCTCCTGATCCTTCAGTTTTGGCCCTCCAGCCGTAGCTCCTTTCTCTTACTGACCACCTCCTCCATTCCTTCCAATGCCCAGAACCCACTGCCTCAGGTCACTCTCACTGGTGTATTCATTCATAGCACCCCACATTTACCAGAGTGAATCTGAACACAAATCTTGGTCCAAATAGACTGAAAACCTTTCCACAGGATGGAAAGATTTTCCACAGCAAACTGTGAAACCTGGTCACTAGTTACTGCGTCAAATTTGCACAAAAGTAGAGCAAAATATGTGCAGCTGTGAATGTGCATTTTAGAATACACATTTCAATGAAAGAAGCCAGTAACTCCAGAGTATCTCTTCACCTTCACCGCTCTCACTTCAGATTACTGACCTCCTACTTATGAAACTCAAATAGACCAGAAAGTTTCAAGAACTAGTTAGAATTCAAATAAGATTTTATTTAAAAAGCGCCACATACAGAAAGCCATACTCTGACAGAATGGGAATGCAGGCATATAAATAAAAGAAAAGAAAATTATTATCTTTCAAGTAGTTGAACGCCTGCAAAAATGAAACAGTTTTTTCAGTGCAGGGCCAAACTGAGTTCATACTATGCAGTTGTTAGTGCAGAAAATTTTGGAAAAGAAAAAACTGAGTTTAAAATATCAAGTGATGCTAATGGCTAAACAAACACATGAGTTTCAAGCAAAGCATTTTTATCAGAAATGATGGTACAGTTCTGCAGAAGTTTCACATACATTTTAAAAATTGAAATGCTATTTCAGTTGTAATGATCTTCTGTAAAAGCATGGCAAACTTCAATGACTTCAATTTAGTAAGGTAGTCTCAATTTCTTTTTAGAAAAATATTTAGAATCGTTAATTTTTTAAAAGTTATTTATCTCTACCTGTTTTCTTTCCCCAACACACGACAGACAGAAGAATGTGTTCTCATGTGCTGACCACTTAAAATTAGCTCTGGTTCTCTACATAGCAGACACTACTCAATAGGCAATTTGATATAACAGAAATGGCATGCAAAATAAAATATGCTGGGACAGGTGACATTACAGTTCATAAAGGCTAAGAGAGAGTCTTGAAATCACTTGTAAGCTTAGAATCAAAATTCCAGGAAAAGCCTCTGGCACCAGAATACCACCATCAGCTAATTTGGGGCTGTGCCTTTGCGTTCTTCTGTCACACTGGAGGAGCCTCACAGGACAGAGTCCCTGCAGAGGTCACTAGGACTACCAGCAGACTGGCACACTATGTAAGGAAGGATGTCAAGGTCTGACCTTTAAGCTCCCGCAGTAAATGACTGGTGACAGTACCAAGAACCTACAACGAGTACCAAGAACTGTAGAACAGTAAATGAGACCTTTGAGAATACATAGAGCCTTGCATTGTGAGCAAATGAATCTGGAACTTGGAACACTGTGTACATTAAAAGAGAACACAGCACTCAGTCGAGGTACAGGTTATTTTTTGGAGTGTGATCAAGTTAATGAGTTTATTGTTAAATATTACTTCTTCTTACGTTTTGGTATCTTTTTAGCCAAATTCACAAGGGTTTTTTAGTCTTTAATTGATTCTTTGAAGTGAACACCTTGTAGCAGCTTGCAAGATTTTAAGGCTCTATGCTTATTGCACCCTTTATTTAATAGGACTTGAGAAATGAAGATACTTATTATAGAGGTTAAAGATAAAATTTTATTTTAAGGTACTTCATGCCCAGCTCATTAATGTTGCATTTAGGTCTTGGTAGGTAGGAGACTCTTTGATGTTTTACCTACAATGATTGAAAAACAATTTGAGTACCATGTTAGTTCAACCAGTCGAACAAGTTAAAAAGCTTATCAAAAATATTTTGTACATTCTTTTGTATTTCAAGCATCAAGTAATAAGCTTTATGTTAAACCAAGTTGTATTACACAACTGTCAAAAATTAACAAACAGAACAATGCTGGAACAACCATTCTGCTTAATTTTGGGCTTGGTCCCAAAAGAGGTAGTCCAGAAGTCACACAAAAAATAAAAGTTCCACAGAAGTTAGCCTAACATGCCAGTGTCCTCCACCATGTGCAACCTCATCACTAAATGAGGCTATTTCATATCTGCAAACATTATAAGTTAGTGTTCATGTAAATACAGGAACTATACTTGAAAATTATTTCTTCATCTGTAACCGAAATCCGGTCCAGCTGACCCAATATATTAAACAGCCTTTGATCCTCAGCCTTAGTAAGAATTCAGCTTTTCTCCAAATTAAATTTGTAACATGCCTAACACACAGGTATGCCTTTAAATAACAAAGGATACATGTATTTAGGCTTGGAGAGAAGCTGCAGATTGTTACGCTTCGTTAGTGACACAGGTATAAGTACTATCATTTCTCTACAAATGCTGCTGCTGCCATCGAGTTCCTCATAGTTCCTCTCGCTGAAGCTGCAAACTCTTCAATTTCAGCATTCAGTCTTTTAATTACCCATTCCAATGCTTCCCGGCCCTGCAGTTAAAGAAAAGTTTAGCAGTGCATAAATCTCAGTAAATAAGTAAATTGGTTAAATCCTGTCTTACTGAAAATGACTAAAGACATGAGAGTTGAAAAAGGAAGAAAAGGTACAGAAACACATGTGTCTAGTATTTTTTATTTCAATAGCTGGAGTACTACAGGAACATGTTCTGCCTTACATTTAATGAAAACCATTCCTTAGGTCAGGAGTGATGACTCACACTATGACCCTCAAAAGACTTTTTATCCAGATTGTTTTATCATTCTTGAGGCTGAACTCAAGACATCTTTGGATTCCTAGACATACTCTCAACTAAAACAGCATCTCATCACTCCCACATAACTACTTCAGATCTGTCTCCATGTAGATACTTTTTCAACAGCAAAAACTAATAGATGGCATCGAGAGGGCAGAATGACAGTGCCAAGGCTGTTAAGTGAGTGGAGATGTTTTCTCTGGTGAGGATGCAGAGACCTTTGCCAATAATAATTTATTACCTACATTCACAAGAGGAAAAAGAGGAAGAAGTTCAGCATACTGAGCAGTCTCTGCAGTAAAGGCAGTAGAACTATGAGACCTCTTCCTAAGGTTGCTGACAAAGCCAGAAAGTAAAATAGAGATTTTTATTCCTTCTGACATTCAGCCAGCAATCACACATTTTACACAAAAATCATACTTACTTTTTTGGCATTAGAAGAAATCGTGTTTGCCATTAGCCCTTCTAGGTAACTGCTGAGACTGACCCCTTTGACAGATATTATTGCTTCTTGTGTCAGAATGGTTCTGAAACAGAGAGCAGGAAATTGAATTACTCTGAGTAGTTTAAAAAAGAATGCACTGCTGAAAACAACTCTCTCCTTCCCAGCAAGTGCGTTTCTTCATCAGCTTGGTTGCATCACACAGAATTTCTTGCCCCATAAACACAACCCACTTACACACTGCATAGCTGGTTTATGCTTCTGCTCATGAAATAAAAACCAAGAATGCCCACCAAGTCCAAGTGCTCCTTTGTGGCACTCAGCCATTTCCATCTTTAGCAGAAGGACATTAAGACTGGGTACAGACTTGGAATACTGGGAAAATATTAAAACATCCCCCCCAACAATAGGAATCTAACATTTCTGTCTGTCATGAGACAAAAAAAAACTCCCATGTGAGAATCCCTAGAGTGATCCTTCAGAATTATCACTGCTTCCAGCAGCATAGAGTCAGTAAGCTCTAAACTTACCTTAAAAAACCCCAACGAACCACCAAAACACAAACCTCCAAAATTAGAGACTAAAAGCAGATAAATGTGCTTTCTAGTGCAGGTTCTGTGCTCAGGCTGATGAAGAGATCAGAAACAAGGAGCCGGAAACTGCAGATGTACAAACTCAGTTACAGACAGGACACCCCTGAAAAGCGGAACTGGACTCCGTCCCAGCATGACCCGAAGTTTCCCAGTGGTGCTCTGCAGAAGCAGTGTCACTGGAGGAAATGACAGTCCATTTAATCCTTTCTTTAGACAAGTTACAGTAACAGAGGCCATGTAAACCTCATCTTCTGTTCAAGGGAAACCATGGAAATTTTCCAGGCAAAGTCTGTACTAATTCAGGGCAACTCAGAGCAGAGGGGTACTTACTTGTGTGGTTCGTGAGGGTGTGGTTTATAGACAAGCCTCTCATCTACTGACACGAGGTTTGTAAATGAAATCTGCAGAACACAACACAGCATTACTCCTTGATACACAAAGTAAAGGGATGAAGCAAATAAAACCGCAGAATCAAAACTAATGCTTATATTGCATTTAAACAATATACTTTTCCTGCAAGTATATGGTTGTAGAACAAGACAGAGAAATCTCCAAGTTCAGCATTTGCTGATCTATTTCTCTTAAATTTTTGGACTGTTTACCAGCTACCACATTTATAAGAATATTTCCATAGTGGGATCAGACAGATGGAGTAGAACAGAGGGCAGAAGTTACAGGACTGGGAAACAGTCACAGTGTACATACACCAAGGGCCATAAAAAAATTCTTTTTAATACCACCCCCATAACTCCTGTCCTGCCCATCAGTATCTTCAGATGCTTCAGTCCTGACAAGTTTAAAAAGCCTAGAAACTCATTCCTGAAAAATAGAACTGGTCAACTTAAACCCTTAACTTGTATTGTTCTAATGGAATGTTCAAGTTATTTTTGATATGATTTTCCTTTTCAAAAGGACAAGGTGCCACTATGTAATCCATTGCAGTTGCACAAACACAGCTACTTACATTACAGGATTTCAGCTCCATTGTTTTTTTCACAGGGTCAACAACAGAGTGCTCCTGAACATATGTCCTTGTTCTGCATGTGCCAATGAGCTGGAGGACAGGCAAACACAGATGGCATTAATTATGCTAACCCACTGCAATTTTTCTTGCCTTTAAATGTGTAAGTAGTGATAATTGCATTGAACAGACACCGAGACAACAGCATTAGGGTTTACCTTAAAATAAGACTATTGAGTTGAGGTAGATCTCATTCTCTCAATGGAAACAATCTAAGATCCAGGCAAATTTTGGCTATCAGGAAGTCACTATGTGTACTGCTGTTGAACTTTCCTGATACATGATACATGTCTATTACAACACCTGGCTCACAAGCTTCCCTTCCCGTCCCTGAGGGATCCTTTTTCAGCTCTGTGATACAATACACACCGATTTCACAATGGAGGGAATTCCCCACTCAGTGCTGAGGAGCCTGTGGCTGTGCAGCTTCCCACTGGGATCCACGTGTCTGTCCAGGACGTCGACTCCAACCACACTGGGGTTCATGGGATTTGGGTATTTCCGCATGGCAGCTGTGGTCACAGTTTCCCAGGGGTGACTGATGAAACAGAAGCAAGACACAGGATTTCTCTTAAAACTGAATGATACGTATCAACTGATTTATATTTTTAAAGCAGTTCCATTTCCAGTTCTCCACCCTACACATACCCTTCCTAGAGAAAAACCTGTTTCGTGGACTGGACAGTGCCACATGCAAGTCAAACATACAACACACCCTATTAGTCAGATGCCATGAGTTCTATTACATTATAACTTGATAAAAATGTTTCCCTGTGACGTAATGCTAAAAGACTGCACTGTATCCAGATTTTCGCAATACTGCCGTGATTTATGAAGCTGCTGCTTTCCTCTAACGAGTATTTCCTTCGGATTTTTTTAACACAGGTGTTTTGGAGCACCCGAGCCCTGACACCATGAGGGGCCTCATCGCGCTTCGCTCAGCGCTGCCCCTGCAAGGCGAGGGCAACACCGCAGCCCTGAGCGGCGCCGACCCCGCAGGTGGGTGCGCACCGCACGGGGACGGCCCCGCAGAGAGACACAGCCCCGCACAAGGGGGGGACACAGCCCCGCACAAGGGGGGGACACTGCCCCGCACAAGGGGGGGACACTGCCCCGCACGGGGACACCCCCTGTTGAGGTCCCGCGGCCCCGCCGGCCGCGGCTCCAGGCGCCTCTCCCGCGGGCCGTGACCCCGGGCCCGCAAGGACACGCCGGGAAGGTCACGGGAGGCCGGGCCCGCCGGAGCGGGGCCGCGGTGCGGCGCACCCCGGGGCGGGAGTGCGGGCGGCCTCNCCGTCCCGCCCGGCGCTCACTCGAACACGTGCTCCGAGGTCCAGATCTTCATGTCGGTGGCGGGCCCGGCCCAGCCGCCCCTACCCCTGCTCGGCACCGCCGCGGGCCCGCCTCTGCCGCCACCTGCGCGCGCCTGCGCGGGGCGCGCCCGCCAATCGCCGCGCGGCGCCCATGTGACGTCACTGCCGAAGCGCAGGGTCCTATGACGTCACACCGCCGGCCCGCGGCCGGCCAGCAGGTGGCGCAGGGGGGCGCGGTGACGTCACCGCAGGCGGTGTGAGGGGCTCGCTGGGTATGCTAGGCGGTTCCTGAGGCGCTTTGTGAGCGGTTTTGTAAGTGGTTTTGTAAGCGATTTGTAAGCGGTTTCATAACCAGCCGCGCTGTCCCAGCCCTGGGAGGGTTTCCACGAATGCCCCGACCCGTCCCGTTCCCGAGCGACTGACGATGTTCATGACGCGGGCACAGCCACGGCAATAAACAAACCCACTCGCGTCCGCTGCCGCCTCATCAGGCGTCTTCTCCTAAAAGTCTCGGCAGTGTTGGAAGTGCCGTGAGTTGTGTGGAATTCTTGTTTGTTTTCGAACAGCCGGATGGCGTTTCACGGATACAGCACAGCCGGGCAGTGACCACCGTGTGCTGCTGCCTACACAGAAACAGCCTCACTGGAAAAGGGGGAGTGGGAAGTTTCCCAGAAACAGGTTACTGAGCCCAGGGACACTCCTGGGCTCCTGCAGTGCCAGAATTCCCAGGTTCACAGTCAGGGAATATCCCGTGTGTCTGGGTGTTTGCACTGAACATCAAATCCAGCAGCTGTGTTACAGGGAAACTACTATTCGATGATGCAATACCAGATTCAGTCAGTAGCAGATGCTGAAACGAGAGCCATCAAGAGAATAAATTTTTGTTGGAGATACTAATTGATATTATTTTCCTGATTGTTCCTAGACATTAACATGCTGGTGATCTATCTTAGTGTACAGAGTTATTTCTGGAAGATCAGTCCTAAATCCATTGTGGTCTTAATGCCCATGGGGCAATTTTTGCAACTGGGGAATTTTGCAAAGGATGTTAAAAATGCAAAGCGTTTTGAGAGGTCTCAGTGTGACACACAGTTGTGGAAGATGGACACCCTAAATAGACCCAGCCCTGATCCATCAGGCTGCCTGTAGCATCTCATCAGGTTGTTTTTCTGTAAAAGAAATGTTATCTACTGGAAGCAAAGCAAAATGTCATCTCTGAGAAAGAAGCATGCCAGCATATGGTGCTAGATTTCAACAGCTCTTGCTCACAGAAACTTCAGGTTATTTTACCAGGAGTTCTATTCAAGTAAGTTTGTGTATTTGAGTGATATCAAGGGCGGAACGATTTATAAACCTGACTTGTAAGGAATAAAAAAAAATGATAAAAAATTTGTAACTGCAGAGGAAAAATTGGCACATCTTAAACATTAGAATTCTTTACATTGGTGATATGGTATCTTGAAAATACTGTGTACATTTTTATGACCAAGAATTTATACTATAAAATTTAGTATCTTTTTCCCTGTATGTTGACAGTATCTGTCTAGTAATTGAAATCAAATAAAATATCCTTTCAGTTAAGTCTGTCCAGTGCCAGGCACTACCAAGATGAGCATCGAGGACAATGATGGATAGCTACAAAAGAATATAAAACTCTGTGGAAACCCATGGTGAGATTCCTTAGTCCATATGTCACGAGCTGTTTGCTTACAACTGCTGAAGGCAACTGATGCACGAAATGAGCCTTGTGCTCATATGTTTCATCCAGATTTTGGCAGAGCAATCTCCTTGGCGTGACTAAGAAATACTTGAAATGGCTCTCGGAATTGTGTCTGAATGTGCTCTGAGGTCCCAAAGAATTTATTTGCAGAACAAGGATTATGGTTTTCTGTTTCCAGACCCATGTGTGCCAGCAGGGAGTCTTGACTTGACCCCTTTCAGTGGCTCATAAAATATCCATTGTTTTGACTGAAAAGCGCAGATATCAGGAAATAATTCACGACCCAAAAGTTGCTTTATCTCCAGCATTAGGTCCAGATCATCCCTGCACTCCATAATTGGTACCAAAAGCCCAGATTGTCAAACCCACTCAGGCCTTCATAACTGTGGGTTTGGCTTTCTTTAAGAAAAATACAGGTATTGTGTCTCACTTAGGAAAGCAAACCCCACCCTGGTTCAAAGCCGTGTTCCAGAGATCAACTAGACTGCTCTGCAGTACAAAATGTCACTAACCTGAGGAGGATTTGGTGTCAATGGTGGTGATTCAAGCTGCACTTCTGAGTGAAATAAGTACAAGTCAGAAGTGCCATCCGTAATGGATCAACAGAATAGTACAGAGGTGACAGAGACAGAAAAGAGTAAGTGGGAAAGGTCTCTGCTTCCCTGCTGCACTCCCTTGCCTTGGCAGGATGTGGGTCTGGTTGCTTCCCCTGCTTCAGGTATCAGCACTTCACAGTTTTCACATTTCAGCTGAAGAATTTACTGTTTCTTACACTTAAGAAAATTGTATTTTGTCATGTATTTTTTCCTCTGTCATATTCTCAAATACTGCAGGAACACTGCACCAGTTCCTTGATCTGAAATCCAAGTTTTATGTGTGAAATACTGGTATTCACAGGCAGTATTAATGAAAACCATTCAAAGGTCTTGCTCTTTTCTTGAGCTGGAAAAAACAAGTTCCCACTCCCTTGTCATTCTGGCAGTAGAACTGGCACAGAATTGAAATTGTCAGTGTTGTCTTTTCCAGACATACCTATTCAATGACTTCTATTATAAAACTTTTACAGGCCACCCCATCTATAAACACTCTTTCATTAGCTGTAAATTCAGTATCTGAGGCTGTTTGTGTTTGGCTTTATGTTCCTGAATGTACTTCTTAAAAAAGCTTTGTTGGCTAGCAAAGCTCCTTTTCTGTGCTTCCAGAATTGGCTCTTTAATGCCTTCCAAGTCAAAATACATCTCATTATGAGAAGGTCACTCCAAATGGTACTTTTAATAAACAAATACCCTTCTTTTCAGAAAGAAAGCACAGCAATACCCCAGTGTAGCATGGTACCAACTCCTCTAGCTTTGCTCACACTTTAATAGGAGTGGGTTCAAATAATTTTGATCCTTCCAGATTTCTGATTAGGACCCAAAGGAGACACCAGTGAGGAAATGCCACCTCTACACAACGTATCACTCTGGGAAAACTGTGTTAGGTGTCAGAACAGAGCTCACACTGTACTATGGATTAACATTTATATGCAGTGGTGCATCTCTTTGTGTCTTCGGAGGAATACAGATTGGATAAAGAGATTTCCTGTTCAATACTAAAAAGATGTTTTTATCGAAATAACCAGAGTCTTGACCGGTTTTATCTCCCCTGCGTGGCATTAACAGTTCCATTGCTGATGTTGAGTCCCACAGCTTCTGCTCTTCATAGGGCCAGGATGAGCACTGTGAGGGAACAGGGCAGCTGAATTGCTGTTTTCTGCACAGTGAACCGTAAATGGAACAGAGAAATCACAGAAAGGCCCTGCTAGTGCTGCAGAGCGAGAACATGTGGTCAGGGCTGATTTAGCCAATGCCCCAGAATAACCACTGGAGCCAGCTTTAGCCAGACATTCAGCAGTTCTGTGAGTTCAGTGCATTTGTTCTTCACCTGCAAACAAACACTGACTTGCTATTTGTTAGTACCACGCAATTTGGTTCAACCCAAAATAACCCCCAGAACAGTGTAAGACAAGCAAATGCCAGTATTTATTTCTGTACTTAATCAATTGTCTACCAGGCAAGTTTTGTTTTCTATCCTTTAGTATTTAGGGCTCTTCCTCCCTCAATTTGGAGAAAAATGAGATTATAGAAACAGCCAACAAATCTCTTTCCCCAACCCCCTTCCCATGTTCTGGTGAAAATGGCTGTCAAGTTGCACATGAAATGCAAATAAAAATTATTACAGATTATCATTTTCTATCCTGATACTAATGCCTACCATCCCCTAAGAAGAGTTGAAATAGCAGCAGCATCTCACCTTTCAGAGCAAAGATGCAGGGGTTTATATTTAAGGCTGGATTTGTTCCTGCCTTCAGTGTGGAAAAACCACGAGAGGGGGCTGGATCACACGTGTTCTCTGTGTATTCCACTCCCTCTACATGGGGCTTCACCTACTTGAGAACAGTCTTTTAGACTTCAATTTCTGCAAGTCCTCATCGTGATGAAGTAGCTTTTCTTTCCTTTGCAGATACTTGTCACCACAGACACAATTACACTACATAACTCTCAGGGATGTGAGTTGAATAAAGCAGGTCCAGTGTCTCTGTCTCAAGATCAATAAGCAAATTCATTTAGTATTCCACTCACACTTGAAGTCATTCTTAACAACTAAAAAAAATTAAAA
Organism: Grallaria varia; assembly: GCA_013396735.1. Classification (NCBI taxonomy): domain Eukaryota; kingdom Metazoa; phylum Chordata; class Aves; order Passeriformes; family Formicariidae; genus Grallaria; species Grallaria varia. Next base: position 901,708 of record VWZG01004336.1, on the reverse strand, counting down.
ATTAGTGATGAGATCTTCAGAAACCTGTGGCCACTTGATGTGAAAGGACAGCATGGGATATGAACTGCTAATTGATCACACTGTTACAGCTGACTAAGTTTTACTAATTAGAACTGAGAACATCAAGGGGAGACTGAGATTTTATTACCTAGAATATCTCTCCTTCTCCAAATAACACCCCTCACCTTGCAAAAAAAACTCTCAAACCCCACCAATATCCTGCCCTCCCCCCAAATGAATTCAAACCCAGACATTATCTTTGCTTCAGAACACAGAGTGTAAGTTAGGGCATATTAAAAATGTGCATTTTTAATAGAATGATCTGGCCACCAGCCCTGGGACAAACACTTGATTTCCAGATGCCTTTTATTTTATCTTTCAGCCATAAAATGTGCCAAGAGGCTGCGAGCTGCACACCTTCAGAGGACTGTTGCCTCATATACCACCCTTATGGAATCTGTGATCCATCTACTGCTGTTGGGAAACACACTGTCTAACACTGCCTACACTAACCAGGCTCTGGAGCTGTCTATATAATTTGAATGCAAAGAATAATTTTCCTTATCAGCTTTCCCTCCCACCTGACAACATCCAAAATGTAAACCCAGTGCCCGCAGGATGCCACCCAGCTGCCCAACTCCCTTCCCTGCCCTCAGCTGCTCTTCCCCCTGCTCCTTGGGCTGTTTGGTTTTGACAACTGCCACGGTGAGATGATTTACCCCATTACACAGCTGCTCATGGATTTGTGTCTTAAACTGCCAGTACATGGCCCTTACATGGCTTTTGGCTGCTGAATGATCTGCTTTCAGCTTAAAAACTGACTCAGAATTTGTAGCAAGGTGTGTGCTGTTTGACTTGTTAGAACCACAGATTTAGATATATTTTTTTTAAATTATTATTACTATTTAGATTGTGCCGTTTCCTTGACTTCCATGGCTCAGGCAGGTTGGTTTTGGCTGTACAAACAGTTCAGTCTTGTCTGTGTCATTAGTGGGAAGAGCAGCTGCCACCAGGTGTTGGACTGGGGTGCAGGTACCCGGTGGTGCACAGCTCATGGATGCAATATGACTATTCTGTTGTCTGGGAAACAGCCTCTTAAACCCTGCAGAGTATGACAGTTACCAGCCAGATAATGTTTTCTCTTGCAAGCATCACAAATGTGCATGTGATCAAGTAGGCAGATGATAATCACATGTTATCACCCACAACTCATGAGCAAGCACAGTAACAGCACAATTAAAGACAAAACCACAAATTTTGAAGTGCTTTGAAAATGCTGATGATTTTGTGTTGTTTGGAAATAATCATGTTTCTTCCCTAATCTGATCCTGCGGGATTCTAAAGAGACAACAGTTCTTATAAAAACACATCATTCTCTCAAACATTTGTTGAATGCAACTTTCAATGCAAAACCTTGAAGAACTGTCGATGACAGGTCGTGGTCAGCACTACATGTTAAATCACAAACATAACCTGTGGTCTTCAAACTTTCCTCCTGTGTCTGAAATTTGGATCAAGCCCTTTGTGCTTGATCAGCTGTCTTTGGACATGGCTTAAAGAAACCACAACTTGGAAATAAAAGTTGAGAATTCGTCATACACAAGCTACCGCATGAAGGTGCCACTTAGTCACCAGTGCTGACTTGCCCAGACAATTGTCACCAAGACAATTATCAGATCAATTATAAACCAAACAGTGTTGAGACACCTCTGGCTTTTATCTGTCAGTGGCTGACCACAGAGTTATGGTGGAGGCAAGCCAGTAAATCATTTTTGTTCCAAGTTCTGAAACAGGTAGATCCTGGATTTAGGACTCTTTTTGCTGTCCTTAGCGCAGGGATTGTATTTGTCACCTCTTTGGGATTATTTTTAATCAAGATACACATTCTATGTGTCTTCTGAGTTCCAACTGTACAGTGGGATGGGTAGCATAGGAACAGCAAAAACAAACAGTGTGTGACCAGCTGAGCAGATGGACTGACACAGGCAGTGCTGCCAGATCCACGAGCCAGGAGAGCAGTAGCAAGGCGAGCTCTAAGGCAAACTGTCATATTAATAAAACACCTCCCCAAAGCTTCACTAAACACAGAACTTGGAGACAACCCAGTACCAGAAACAACTAAAACTTGCTTAAGTTGGTTACTCCAAAATTAATGTTTGTTCCTTTTATAAACGTGTGTTTCAATGTCATATATATATCTCAAGATATATCCATATCTTAATCTGTGCTGATAAAATTAGGAGTACTTTCAAAACCATCTGAACACTCCTACAAAGAATCTGCACAGATTTAAACAAAAGTTAACTACAACTACCTGTAAGAAAGACCCTTCTTTAGAAAAGTGATGGCAAATATTCTTTTCAGTTCAGTAATTATTCATCTGATTATTGAAATAAGTGAGGATCAAATCCATGAAAAAAAAGGCTGCAAAATTAGGACTTGGGCCAACTCAGGTGTTCAATTTCTTCTGTGCTAAGTTAGAAAAGATTTTCTTCCAGAGAGTAATTCCTACCTCATCTGCTTGTAGGCTTTTTTAATACCTATTTTAAGAGTATGGTTTGTCATCTGGTTTTTAATTAGTGTATTTTTCTGTTGCCTCTCGGAGAATCTATTCAGCACATGCATGCATTCCAAAAACTGAAATACTAAACAAAAAAAAAAAAAAAAAAAAGATATCTGTTTTTCTGAAAACCATGGCTATAAATGAAGAGAAGGAGAACAACTGCTAACCCCACTGCAACACTCGGAATTTTGGGGAGATGAGCAAAATGGGATTATACCTGTCAGATTTGTTAGTTAAATTGAGCACTTCAATTTAATGTGTCTTTTCAGAAGCAAGTTGAGAAAGCACTGAGAGCTGTGACAGTTCACAGAGACTCACTCAGCCAACAGGGAATACCAGCCCTGGGAAGATGGAATCGTTACAGGGAACAATCTGGAAAACAAACTCTTGGGCAATTATGACAAAGCTTCCAGAATCCAAACTGTTAAAAGAAAAGGTTAAGAAAAAAATAATTTTTTTGCTATATAGATTTTCCAAGGTAAAAATTTGAGTACCTGTCAATTGCTTGTCCTGGAAACATCTGACATCCCTTTTCACTTAAGTTTATTTAAACATTTCCCAGGCATATTTATTTACTAATATTAAGAGGATGTAAATATTTTGAAGGGGAAAAAGTGTTATTTCCTGAGCTGACATCTTATTTGGCCTGAAACACAAAGAACACCTTAAAATTGTGTCCCAGATTCTTTGATGGCTTTATTCTAGGATATAAAAAATACTCATGCCCACAGAACTCTGGTGAAATAAGTAAGTAGTAGTACCTCAGACGTTACAAATATGAAAATGTTGAGGAGATTTTCTCAAAGCTCCAGGATCAGCTAAGGACTCAATTCCCAGGGAAAAAAATTAGTGGGAGTTGAGCTTCCAACTCACATGTTATCATTTTCAAAATCTGCCTTAGATGGCTTTTCTGAGACAAAAGAAAGGTTCACCTTGATTTAAGAATTCACAGTTTCCAGTTCACTCAATTGAGCCACATTTTCTCATGGTTCCTTCTTATGTTTTGAATTTCATTTCCATGCAAGCACATAAGGATGGGTGTGTGAAGGAGTCCTTGCACAGAACACATAAAAATTTGCTTTTCTGATGTAGTTTTACTAATGATGGTTTGGGAGGACAGACCATCTTTTCCCCCAAACCTTTGCTGACGATAGAGATTTGGAAAGGTTGCTGTAATTTGAATATACATTTTATTCCACTGCTGTATTTTTAATTTGGAGCCAGCCTTGAGGAGTTTATTAAATTACTCAATACTTCAGAGACTTAGTTTTTATTAAAATGAACCCTGAAAGGATAGTTCAGCAATGGATCTTTACAAACACAATCACTGAAATGTATACCATGAGGAGAGCTGTTGAGATGACTGTTTCCATAACAGCATCTACAGGATGGTCCTCGGAGGCACAGGATACTGTTTCTATGGCAATAGAATGTCTGAGCCTCAAGGATGCACAAAAATCCATCATGAAAAATAGGAACTAATATTTGATATTTAAGAGGCTTCCTTTGGCATATGTGTTTAGCCACATCTTACACCTCGACTGTAAACTTTTTAGGTTGGTGATCCCCTTTACCTTTTTCTTCTAAAAAAGTAGGTGGAATCTGGTCATGCTGTCTGTCTTTCTCTTACAACTTTTTAAGCTGTTGGTTAACTTTAATCCAAGTTATGCTGTGGGAGTGGGGTGTGTCTCCTGGCTGGGGCTCAGAGCGGTGACACCGGTGGAGTGTCCATACAGTGGGTTCCCTTGAGTTCTGTCCCCTGCCGAGGCTGAGGCCAGGAGGGGCTGGAGAGACTGGAAACGAAGGGTAAGGATACACAATGTGCACTTACGGTGCTCTGCAACCACTTCAAATAGACAAGTAAACGGTAACAAGAAAATCAGAAGTGCTGGAAGATGGCATAGGAACAATTTCAGTGTGGTAGGAGTGTCCATACAGCCATAGACAGATACACAGATCAGTCACTTTCTGTCTTAAGAAAACCTTAATTTTGTCCCTGCTAAGTAATACCAGTTTTAGCAGCACTGGTGCTCTCAGTTCTTTGGGCTTTTCCCATGTTCCTGTATCCTAAATTGGTCAGATATTTGGCTGTATAAATTCTTCCAGATTATCCTACTGGGGTCAAATTTACAAAGGATCTGTAATATGTTAGACATTGGAGTTAACACCAAGCAGATTCACAACAGAACCTCTGCACTTCTTTGCTGGGGACCACCAGAAATTAAAACAAATACAACTAAAAGGCAGGGTATTTTGAGCAGTTCCAGAGCACCATGTCTAGAGCTGAGTCTGGGTGCAGTAAGTGTCTGGATGCTGAAGACTTTTCTTAGCATGTACCCAGCATTTCAGGACAAGGAGATAACACATGTTAATAGCTGGAAAACTGCTGATACAATTTTGGTGTCTGCTTTTGAAAATCGGAGCCATTAGTGGTGTCAATAAATTACAAAAAGTCATGGTAATCCAATTACTGCTATTTTAAAACACTAAGGTTCCTTTGTAGCTATGGAAACAAAAATGCAGACATTAATGAGCAAGGGGGAAAAAACCCTGGTGTTTCCTTGACGACAGATAAAAGCAAAGCTCCATGAAACCCAAAGGAGAGAGGGACAGAAATACCTCTCACCATGACACACACCTGAAACACAAGTGCAGTGCAATGATATCACTCTGCCGGGAAGCTACAAGTGCTCGTTCCCATTTCCCACCTTTATCCTGAAGTTATCCATGCATGAGGCATTCTGTATGTTCACCTCCATGGGGGTAAGAACGGAGGCAGCACCTTGAAGGCTGTGCTAAGAACTGGGACCCTTCTGGGTCATGCCTGGAGCGGGTGAGTTGCACAGAACATGCTGAAAATGCTTCTCAGACACCAAGCAAGAGGTAAATGATTGGTGCCAAATCTGAGACTGACCCTTTGCAGGGTGGGTTTAACTTGTGCTCCACAGAAAGCTCAGCATGGGCAGAGTGGACACCACCACTGAAGAGCAGCTGTTCCCTGGAGTGCATCATAAATTCTGTGTACGTGTATATATTTATATGCAGTACCTCTTCTTCCAGCAAAAACCTGTATAAATGTTAGGCAAAAATCATGACACAGATACAAGGAGTGTGCAACTGCAACTGGATTGTTATCACTTGAAGTTTAGCTCTCACAAAATCCAAAAATCAGCGGAACTCAACATTGTTCAAAGATAATAAAAAAAGAGACGAATTATGACAGAGGGAAATAAGAAGACACCATTAAGATTACAGGCTGTTTTTCAGTGGATAGCATTTAGCATAAGATAATATTGATATGTAAAATAATTAGTAAAATTAATAAATAAAAGAGCTAATTGGCAAATTTCCCATAGGCGTTTTGGAAGAACTGAACTTTCAAAAAAGGTCTCACTTTAACTCTCTCCATCTTATGGTACAAGTGAAGATCCCTTTGTAGTGAGAAGGAAAGTGTACCAATTGGTTCAAAATCCTAAATTGGTTTGTGTCTGTAGCAATAAAGAGCCGGATACCAAGCTACAGGAATGGAGGGTTTCCTTTACAACATGTTGAGAAGAAACACAACTACATAAAAACTTAAAGGGAAAATTAAAAATCAAAATAGTTGTGTTTACCTGGAACTGTGCTGGCCGGGGTCATGGGGATGGGAATGCTCTGCTTCCATATTTATAGTTACTGATGCTTCCTTTTACTGGTTTTGACACTGATCTGAAACTTGGTTCAAATAATCGATGACCCCGTCAAATCTATTCTCTTTTTCTGTAAAACACATTTACATTTTTGTAGTTAGGGGGTTTTAGAGCATTTCTGACTATTCTCATTAGTTCTGGTTATCTGTTTTTCTATGACAAATTAGAAACAGATGGAAAAATTAATATGTCTATAACTCGTGCAAGTATAAACCAGCAAACCTTGCTGCCTTTTTGAGTTGAAGCAACTGTTCCTCTGAAAGCTACATTGCTTCTAAGTGTGTCATAATTGTAATTACTCATATTTAGGATGTGATATGCCTGAAAATTAATTAATCTAAGAGAAATTGCAGCTCATTAATCCAGCAATATATGAAGCCTGGAAAGACCCTTCATATTCCTCCTGCAAAACATCTGTTTTGTAGATGAGGCACCATAACATCCTCCCTTTTTTAACCTTTTAACTGTCAGCAAAAGGATAATTTCAGCAAGGAGGAGTAATTGGAGCTTTTCCTTCCCACCCAACCACCTGATATTTTAGAAGCAAAGCTGGACACACACAGCTGCCTTTTCTCTCTGATATCCAGGTTTTTTCTTGGACTGTAGGCTATCCTTGTAAATGAATCCATAAAACAGTCCCTCACCATACCCTCTTATGGGGAATTACTACTAAAAAGCCAAACCAAGTAACCCCCCAAATCAAACTGTATGATGATAAGGCATTTAGAGACTCACCTAAAACACACTCAATCTAAATTCGGAAAATGTCTGTGGGGTTTTAATGGAACATGGTTGAAGGCTGAACTTTTTGGTTTTTTCTCTTTTTTGCTGTAGCTCTCTCTGCTCTGGGCGAGTGTGTGTGTGCCCAGCCCTGCTGCAGGGCTGCGAGAGGAACCCAGGCACTTTAAGGAAGACATCCCGTTCTTGATGAAACACTGAGCTGTGTGTACACCCAGCTGAACCTTTTCAGTGTTGTGGCTGCCTTTGCATTTCCTCAGCAGCCCTTGAGTCTTTTCCCTATGGGATTCATTACTTTTGCCTTGTGTTTTAGTTTTCCTTGAACTGGCTTTTCTTTGGCAAGTAGACTTGTGTTTGCTTTTAATGAAAACTGTCTCTCCCTTTTGCTGTTTGAGCACATTTTTAAGTTTTTTTTCTCTTGGACTTCTTTTTTTCCTGTATGGCCTGACCAGTTTGTGAGGGTTACGCTCCTCTCCTCGTGGTGGCTCTTGGTGGCTCAACAAAGACAAAAGTACCAAATGAATCTTAGTAGTTGTTGTGCAATATTGATATGAGGGCAGTAGTTGGCTGTCCAGTTTACTAGAATGTTTTCATTCCTTCTGCTTTGAATGTTTTCCCTCTATATTTAGTTTTTTTCCCAGATTTTTAATAGTTGCTTTTAATAGTTTAATAGGTTCCATCGATGTACAAAGCTGTGATCTTTGTTAAAAAAAGTCATGGTGGAAATGTGCCTTTCGTCAAACGAAAGATGGGTAGACTACCATGATTTCTGTACATTCAAACTTAAGAGTTCATGTCTCTAAAAGAATTATTGCTCTTTATGATAACCAATAGCAATATTACATAGTGGTTCTTCATGGGGATCAGTTCTCAGAGGAGGATTAAGTGCATTTAGACATTCCAAGTGTTACTTCACCTGCAGCAAAGTGGCCAAAACCGTGGCAGGAGTGGTGACAGCTGCAGTGACATCTACAGGGTCACGCAGTTGTCTGTGTCACATGGAGGCAAAAAGGAGCAATGCATAAACCTTTCAGAGTTACTGCTTCAGGCTATGTATTTTGTTACTGCACTTTTTCAACTGGGTCAAGAAAATAGTAATTAGTATTTTTTTAGAAATGTGAATAGTAATAAAAGATTTAGCTGATACTACTAATTAGTACTGCACAATGTTTAACTGGGCAAAAAGGGTCTTCTCTGAGCAGACAGTACACAAAGATAAATTTAAGAATTTAGAGAAAGACATCTAAAAAAAAGTTGTGGTTTTTTTTTTTTGACATCTATCCACACACAAAAAAATTAAAATGCCAGGAAAATTACTAGTGTTACTGAATTGATTTAAATAATTTCAGTTTGCAGTCCTCATCAGGCTGTACCATGGCACTGGGTCTGCATAGATGGAGCTCTGATGGGAGCCAGATTCCCTGTCTCGCCAAACATTCACTTCTCTGTATGAGCTGAGGCCACAGTCATTTCTCCCGCAAACTTTTCCTGGAGCTGACCTCAGGTCTTAGTGTGTACATGAAAGAAGAATTTAAGTTTCTACTGTGGCCAGTAGCCAGACCCCACTTGGTCCCAAGGCTGAACTGCTGTGTGTTAGTGGCACTGTCGCTGAGAGTTTTACCAGATCCTGAAGGTTGTTTTGCACTCACTGTTGGGTGATTCATTGTTTAAGTCCCTTTATCAGAGTCTTTGTGAAAGTTTGGGGTTAGTAGACTGAAGTCCTCAAGTCCAGCCTTGCTGTTTTTAGTCACATCCAGCTCTGGGTCCCCAACCCTGTGGGCAGGGGATGAGCTGAGAACTGCCAGGGATACTCTGCACTGAACAGCACTGTGGGCATCACAAAGTGTCTCCCCGCCCTCTCCCAGCCCCTTGGCCTATGTTTCAGCTGCCCTGCTTTTGATTCTCAGCACAGCACCAAAGGCAATGGAAATCCTGAGTAATTTGGGGCTCCCCTAAATATTTGACAAAATAGACACCCAAACCTTTCCCCTGCAGAGTGCACAAGTCTCCTGTCCAGGCACATGATTTGAAGGCTGCCTGTCTTCTCTCAACATACACGAAGATATGTATTTAACAAATGTTAGTCCTTGACTATCATGGAGCAGCCAAAGGTTCCTTGAAGCTTTCAAGCTCCTTCCTAAAACTGTTCCATCTCTCTTTCACTCTTTGTGGTAAAAAAAATGCTTGAGAAGTGTTCTTGCTTGTCTGACAAAACCTTTCCACCTGTCCCTCCCAACAACAGTGTGTTCATAACTGTTTATCTTCACCGTCTCTTGTGTCAGCAATTTTATATCAGTTTAAATATCATTTTCCTCTCCTTCCCCACAATATTACATCTCTGTAATCTCACAGCCCCTTTGTCTCACTCCTTTTGGTCTCCTGTAGTTACAACAAACATTCAGGTCAGTTTTCTGCCCAGTTTGGGTCAGCAAACCTGAGGCATTGCTGCACTGCTGAACAAAAGTGGGCTGCCAGCATGTCCTGTGTGTTTTCTTGGCTGAGTTTTGTGGACTATTCAAGGGAATAGTCCTGGGCTCAGATTCCCACCTGGCCAGTTGTGGAGTGGCTGCTCTGTCCGTCCTGTCACACTGCTTGGTGCTCCTGAAATTTGGGTCCCTCTTTGGCATGTCCAAAGGCAGAAATTCAGGTGTCCTCTGTGCAAACCTGGACAGCATTCTGGAATACAAGCTCTGGTAGGTTAATTCAAAACCAGCAGCAAACCCCATAACAAAATGTTCACACTATATAAAATCTAAAACCTTCCTAAATACTCAATTTACCTCTTTTTTTTTTATTTTAAATTTACAGATGAAGAAGGAACTTGACTGGCTAAGTTAAAAAGCAAAGCAACAAACAAACCTTAGGAAAAGATAAAAGGAAAAAAAGTACTGATTTTTCATTTGTGCCTGATGGGGTTGTGTTCTTTTTTTTTTTTTTTTTTTTTTTTTTTAAACTGTTTGCAAATCTTCAGTGTAATGGTTTGAAACCCAGTCGTGTCATTTCTTTCCGCCCACACACAGAGCTGCCGTAGTGCAGACACTGTAGCAGGCAAACCATATTACACCAGCATCGGCCATTAAAACTCTTCCTCCCCCAGCGTGGGTTTGGCTTCACCCCCTCCTCTCTTTGCACACACCCCACCACCCACCCTTCCCTTTGCCAAGGCTTAAAAAAAAAAAGAGAAGAGAGAGGCACTGAAAAAAGAAAACAGGATGCTTCTTTTGTTTCAACGCTATTCCAGGGACCTGAACCTCTCCACCTGCCTGTGAATTGGCCACCTAAAGGTTAGCAAGTGTTTCGTTATCATTTTATATGGACAGATAATTAAATTCGAGATGGCGAGGCAGAAATTTTAAAGTTATAATTTTTTTTAATGTGATGGTTCTTTCACTTAGCAACGAGAAAGATTTTTTCCTAAAACATAAAGCATTTCAGTTCTGGCCCCACTTCAGCTTTAAAGAGGGCTTTGATCGGTATTTTTTCCTCATTTAGTGCAACCTCCTAAACTTTAAAAGATGGATTAGGGTTATTATTTTTCTGTTAGAGCAACCTGTTGATTGCAGTCTGCAGGCTGGAGGTTGTTAACTCTTTCCTAACATGGGAAATGCACAGGAGCAAATTTGATGAAAAAATCCTTTGAGGTTTTCAAGCACTAAAAATCCTATTTCTTTTTTCTCATTGTGAAGCCACCAACGGATGCGTTAGAAATGTTTCTTTTTAGAAATAAGTAGTGTGAATTTAAAATAAAGACATATAATAAACTAGAAAGCTTTTCTTATGACTGGAGCTGAGAAAAGTAGCAGTATAAGAAGTAGAATAGGAAATATTCTCTGATATAAAGTGCATGAAGAGATCAGAAAAGGCCAATGCAATGTTTACCTACACACTAAAATATACTTTAGATAACAATATTCTTATTGTTTTAAGCCTTTTGAATGTTTTCATTCATGGACATTCAAGAAAAGGAGAATTAAAAAATATAGAAAACTGCATAATAATGATCAAACCAGTTGTTATTCTGGAATGAAGAGAAGTTATTACAGATCCCATTCTTCTTAAAAGGTTTTAACGTATTCTGGTCCAGTGTTTACAAAAATAATAGTTTAAAAAAAAAAGCCCAACAAGTTTTGCTTGTTACAGTTGTGGAAGTGGGGTGTCAAAAATATTTGTCCTCAGGTTGTGGTCCAAGAATTCCCAAGTTCAGCCAGCAGGTTTTCTCGTTGCTTTGTACTTTTATAACACATGAGGCAAAACTTCCCAACGATGACTTCTTACCGAGCAACAAGATTTCCCAAAGCCAGCATTTGAAACGTTACCCTTGAACGCCTGTACGGGTCTCAGCAGATGAGGGAATGAGACGTTTCCAGCCTAATTCTGCAGGGGACTGAGGCTCCCAACTTTGTGCCGAGGTCCCAGCAGGCTGCAGGTGGAACTGGCAGTGCTGTGGGATCAGACACAGCCCACGAGAGCAAGGGAAAAGGTGGAGTCGGTACTTCTGGTATGAGACACTGCAAGGTATCAAGTCAAACTGAGAACAGAGCAAAGGCAGGAACAATTTTGAAATAAAACAAGATTAACAGTCATTTCTGAGCTGATCAGGAAATGTCTCAGTTCCATTTTGCCTGTTTGAACTGAGAACTAGAAAGTGCCAGAACTGGGGTCCCCTCACATTTTGTTTCCATCAAAGAAGTGCTTCAAGTACCCACAAAACATTTATTTCAGAGCCTCTGGTTCCCTGTGACTTTAGGACTAATTCAGTAGAAGTTTTGTCTACTCACTCAAGGGAGCTCATAAACACTGGCACTTGTGCCAGCCGGCAGTGGGGGAAATGACAATCCCACTGTCTGTATCTCCTGGTGACAGTGAGATCCTGTGTGCTGGTCTCATCATCATTGCCCTCCGAAGAAAAATGAATAATTAACCATCCTAAAAGATTCTTTCTTTTCATCTGACTTTGTAAAGTTCTTTAAAACATGTAGTTGTAGGAACTTTGAAACCTTATTTCCTCACTGGCACAGGAAGCTGCTTGTTGCTGCTTTCACTTGATCACCCCTCTGGCAGAACTCTGGATCTCTGAAGGATGCAGGGATTCCAACACCTGGGATGGTGCCTTTCCACAGGTACCTGGGACCCAGAAATGCATATCCATGGCACGTGGGTTTATCTCCTCAAATCCTGCTTAGGACATGAATTTAGAGCGCAGTGTGGCCCCACACACTCCCTCCTGTGCAGCACCTGGCAGGAGCTGATCTTAACACAGTGTTAAAATATTAAGATATTTTGCTGTCTCTTGAGACAACTGAAGTTAGCTGGGTTTCTCTGAGCAGGGCAATGTTTTGAACTTCAATGAATATAAGTAATCTTGCACAGAAGATTCCGTCTTAGGAAATGACACACAAAAATAGATGGATTAAAAATTTAACTGCATTTCAAACAGAATTAATGCAGTATAATATGCATGTAAATGGTCCTCTATATTATGTGTACAGGTCAAACTACTTCTAGCCATTACAGCAACCTGTTCATCCATATAAATGGGGAGAATCACAGGATGCTGTGGAGCCAGCCTGATTCCAGGGGCACTTATTCAAGATTTAGAGATTTTAGATCAAGCTTCAAAAGGTTCTGCTCAACCTTGAAACCTGTGTGATAGGGGCAAGTATCCACACAGTTGTAACTTGCTTTAATTAATTATTGCTTCTTTAAGCCTCTCAGGATGAGAAGTTTGCAGTTTTAGCATTCGGAATTTGATATGTTACTGAGAGGTCTAAATAATGAATTTTGAAAGTTTATACGTGTTTTCAGCTTGTTCCCAGTTCCAGTGTACTGCTGGAATAATTAGTACTGTGTAAAACAAGTGTCCCTTTTAAGTAAGTTCACCTGAATTTAGTAATAGTCAAAGTGGGCTCCAGAGAAGTGATCAAAGTGAAGAGAAACTAATTTTGCCTGGTTATGTAAAATGCCCATAATCATCTGTTTGTCTGATTTGATTCATGCCAGTGTTCTATTCTAAGATGTGCATCTTTTTCCCCGCCGGTTTGTTGACTGTAGCTTGCCGTAATCCTCCCGAAGATCTCACTCCGAGGTGAGAACACATTCCTCTCGGAAAGTATCTCCCAGCAGAGCTCAGACTAGTTGCTGCACGTAGTTCTCTCCATCTGGACAGCCAGCCTGTGGAGCAGAAGCATGAGTCATTGCAAAGCAGTTCAGAATGTCAAGTATTTTCTAGATTCACTGATTTTAAGCATTTGCTGTGCCATTTCCAATTACTGGGAGCATTTCAGGCTATGGGAGAAACTTGAAGGATTTCTAGCAACAATACCAGGCTTTGTTAGGAGCTTTTCTGCCCCCTGAATAACTAGATGACAGGAAAGAAAGATAGGAAGAGCAAGATAGAAATATTTCTCCACCTCCAAAACCAGAGGCCTGCTAATTCAGGGCTCCAGAAACAAAGGGAAGGCAACACAAACAACAGGAAAAACCCTCCAGGATCAATAAAGCTGCATGGACTGGAAATCCACTGGGGCCTCTGGCTTTAGTCTGTCACTAGAATTGATAAAAGCACGAGCTCCCACTGAAGGGGATGTTGGACACTCAGGACGTTGCAATCCCACCACTATCCAGTGTACAAGGCACTGGCTGCAGTGTCTGAGCTGGGCAGGTGCTCATTGCAGGAAGATTCAAAGCTGCATCTTCCAAATATTACAGGCTGGATATACCAATTTTGGGAATTTGTGTTCCAGTTTGGGATTCACTCGGGGTAACTAACAGCAGTGGAGGGTGGAGCCATCTCAGTCCATATTTCAAACAAGTGTTTGCACGAGGAAGAGCTGCCCCCTCCCAGGACCCCCCAGCACCGCTGAACTGTGTTCCCTGAGGATTCTTCATGAACTCAACCCACAAACAAAATCTAATCTTTTAAAATCATCTTTTCACTGCTCTTGACTGTCCCCTATCCTGTTTTCCCCTGCAGCTTTCCACAAATTTTAGGGAGGTTTGTTAAGCATGACCTAAACACTTTTAACATTCCTGAAGCATTTTCCCACCTGGTTACAAGCAAATGATCTTTAGGGGTATAAATTAAAACCCCTGCCATTGTGTCCGTGTGTTTCATGGAATGGTACAACCCAATGCAGTGCACAAAATCTCCACATTTCAAAGGTTCTGTGTAGAGGTTCCTACACAAACAGTGATAAAGGATATGGGGAGATTGAAAAGCTACTTCATTTTCTCCTGTTTCAACTCTTCCTGTTTTCTGAAGGTTGTCACTGTGACACCAATGTAAAAAAAAAAAAAAAAAAGACACCCAACTTCCTACTTCTGATCTGTTTCAAGTCTTTGTCCTCGTTCCTCTCTGCTTGCGTCAGGCATTGACAGAAATGAGGCTTTTTTGCTGAAATGCCTGGCTCCATCAAAGGTACGTGAGCTAAAATGACCTCCAGACTAAAGGGGATTCCACTTCTCTTTGCTCTCTGCTGTATTCAAGGTAGGGAGCACCAAAAGCTTTTAAAAGAGGCAAAGACTTGTAGTAGAATTGAGTACATTGGGTATGTTCAGAGTGTTGAGAAGCTGCTCCTGTGGGGTGACAAAAAGAAACCCTGCTGTGTCTCCAGGTTGTACCTGTGCCCCAAGGTGGGAACTGAGCACCCACCGAGAGACTAGTGCTCTTCTCTGTGTCAAAAAAATTGATATGGATGTTCTGGAAATAGGTAGTTACATGTTTGTTTTTTGATTTAATTAATAAAAAAGGGCAGTTGGCAGAGCATTTACATGTAACGTGCAGAAGACAAAAATCTTTTGCTTGTGTAGCCCAACATTATTATAACAGTGCTGAATGAAACAAGTTCTAAAATGTGTTTGCAACTCAAAAAAATTCTATAAAAACGCAACAGTGGATTTAAAACGAGTTTTTCATAGCACTCTCCTTTATCAAAATACTTTATACTTATAAAGTGAACAAGACAGCTTCTGCTACAATGGTTTTTTATCTGAAACTGTTCCACTTTTTGAGTTTTCAGTTTTCCACAGGACTACTATGGTGTGTCCCTGAAGTTAGAATTCAAACTAGGAACAAAATAATTGTATTTAAATGGAATTTTAGTGACCAGTTTTGATAGCTTAGGAAATCAATTTAGAAAATTTTGGACTGGCAAAATTCTGCATTTAGTTTTGCTTGTTGGAAAATTTTCCTTTTCCAGTTAGGATCAGGTTCTTACCCGGGAGTTCACTGCCACAAGCTACAAACAGCTGAGCCCATGGGGTGGATGCTCAGGAACAGAGCTTAGGGGATAAACAACAAAGGAAGTTTTTCTGCCTTAGGCAGGCATTACCCAGAATCAGCCTTGGGGCAGAATCAGTTTGAGATAAGCTATTTTTAACAATGTACAGAGAAATACAGTGGGTTTTTTTGGTATATAAACAGCAGATGTGAAAAGTCTGTTTGTATTTGCCACAAGTCATGGCAGTTTCACTTAGGAAGAAAGTGTGTTTGCTTGCTGTCAAAAGCAGGAAACTACCACAGCTGGCAGAAATGTGTTATTACGTTCTTAAAAGGCTTAGCATTATTTCAAGCTTGCCTTCAAATTTTCCATCACCACTTAGGTATTTTCTCTGTCGAGCGTTGCAGAGCACTGAAATGACTCTCACGCTGTGTTTTGGGCCCCACAAACTTAATAAGTGAAATTACAGCCAGGCTGTGGTCCTTGGGAGCTGTGGGATTCCTGTGGAAAGCATCTGGCTGTGGTGGGTCCTGCTGCCTGCGGCCAGCCCTGCAGGGCCCGCCAGCTCCGTGTGCCCATGGGGATGCTGGGGACAGGAGCAGCTTGTGACACTGGATGTCAAAGAGGGGCAAATGTATTTCCACCCTTCTCTCTCTCCGGGGGCGGGAGGGGAGCACAGCCACTGTGACTTGTGTCACCTGCTGTGGTGCCTGTGGGATGTCCTGGCTACAGGGTATTTAGGCTTCACTTGACTTCTTGGAGTCTGGACTCTGCAGTGTATTTTTTTCCCTCAACTTCTTTTTTTTTTTTTCCACATTTTTTGGAAAACTAGTGCATGCTTAGTTTGTGAGTACCGTGGGCTCATGAATTATCACTTGCTGCTGTTTTCATTGTATGTTATCTTTACATTTAAAAGTGCCTATATAACTTAAGAAAAACCTTGCACGGACTTGAAATGTCAATAACATCACTTTGCAAATTAGAGAAATCCACTTTTATCCTATAGTGTTCACCACACTGAACAATAAGGATAATAATTTCTTTTACAAGCCATAGTCCTTCAACTTTCTTCACTGCCTATAGTAAAAAGCCACTTAAGTGATTATTCCGTGTAGAAACCTCTGAAGTGGACAAGAAAAGTCCATGTGTGATAACTGAGCTTGATTTATAACATTCATGAGAAAGGAGAAAGGGAAAATCTTACACTTTGCAGTGCACAGATCAGTTCATTTTACAGAGTTTTTTTTCTGAGATGGAGCCAACACAAATTTCAAACAATGTTTTAAAGTTATCCTTTTACTGTTTCTGAGCAGTGATTACCTATTAAAATGATCCAAGGAAGTTACAGAAACACCACTTCAGATTATGCAGTAAAGCACCAAATTGCAGATTTCAAATTTAGCCACCGATTAGGTTATTCCAAATGGGCTTTTTTATGACTGTTTGCACAAGAGCAGCCCATTATTCATAGCAGTAAATGGATACAGAGCTGTGAGTAAAGCTGAGTAAGAATCAAATAAACATTCACAGATCACCTGATTTTCACCCTAACTGTAATTACAAGGGGTTGTGCTCATGCCCCTATCAGCTCCTCCAAAGATAATTTTCAACTTCATTATTTTAATAGTTTCCTCCTTTGTTTCTAAGGAAAGCAAAAATGATCATACAAAATTCTGTTGAAATAAGAAGCAGTCTGGACCAGCACTAAGCCTGCACATATTTGGACAAATTTCATAAGAACAAGGTCATTTTTCCAAAAACTGTGTCTAGAAGAAGTTTTCATCTGGCATTGAAAGCATCTAAAAATAAGCAGCATACCATAATATCTCCATTTACTAGCCAAAATTAATTTGGACTTCACAAAAGCTAGCTTTAATTTATTCCACTCTTTTCTTTTCTCCTTTGTGCATATTTGTGTAAATCTCATTTGTAAAACAGGACATCAGTTTCATTTAGTTCACATATTTTCATTTTATACCCTTTGTTGCCATGTGTTTGGCCTCAGCTCCCTTAAACTGGGTAAACACAGATAACATCCAGCCATGTTTAATGTGCTGTGGTTGGAACAGTTGCTCAAAGAAGCTGTGCAGGTTTTATCCTCAGAGGATCTTAAGACCAGGCCGGGGAACACCCCAACAACCTCACCTGACCTCGGTGCTGACTCTGCTCTGAGCATGTCTTGGGATTCGAGACCTCCTGACGTCCCCTCTAACCTCATTTGTTCTGTGCTTCTATACTAACAGTTATTAATGGTAATTAAATATAAAAACATGATACACATATATAATGAGAAACTTAAAATTGTATAATTTCTGGTAGGCTTAGAGCTTCCATTTGCAAATCTGAAGCCCAGATTTATTTCTGGTGCTTTGGGTACTTATTGTAGGTCATAAGAGTGATTTTAAGTGCAGCGTTCAATGTTCTTTACACTGTACTGAACTTTAATTCCTCGATAAGAAAAGAAAAACAAATCAATGTCATTGGAAAATGAAGCAATTATTGTCTGCATAATGCCCGTATGTAAGATCTGTGTTTGATAACCTTAGTTACTGACTTTCCCGGCCCAGCAGCTGAACATGTGTGTGTTGTTTGCTGCCTGAAGAGTCCCACTTGCTCTGTTTCCCCTCCCCGCAGGTACAGCAGCACATGGCACACAGCCCTTGGCATGGAGGCACAGAAGCCGCCTGGTCTCAGCGCCGCGCCCGCCGACCGCCCCGCGCCAGCCCCATCCCTGCAGCCCCCGCGGGGCTCCTCGGATGCCCCGGAGCAGGCGCTGCCCCAGCCCGTGTACCTCAAAGCCCTCACCATCCCGCTGTACCAGCCAGTCCAGGCAGGATGCTTCCAGCCACACGGGCACTTGGTGACCGCCAGGAGCTGCGTCCACCTCGACGGCAGCAACATTCCTCTCATCCTGAACCCGCTTGTGCCTCCGGAGAGCCCGGACCAGCCTCAGCCAGTCCTGCAGAAACAGCTTGGGCAAAGTCTGACACTCAACATAGTCAGCACCTTACCAGTTTTATCATCACCAGGTTCTTGTGTAAGTGCATCTCTTGGAAGCCCAGGGAGATCCAAAAAAGCTGGGAAATACATCTGCAAACACTGTGGACGGGATTGTTTGAAGCCAAGTGTCCTTGAGAAGCACATTCGCTCTCACACAGGAGAGAGGCCCTTCCCGTGCACCACCTGTGGCATCGCATTTAAAACTCAGAGCAACTTGTATAAACACAGAAGAACTCAGACACACGTCAACAACACCAGGCTGCCCTCAGACTGTGACACCAGTGGGGTGTCAGAGCCAAAGGGGAGATCAGCAGAGAACACCAGCTCACTCCAGGGCAGCAAAGTGCTGAGCAGCACTGGGGAGGACAGGGGCATTCAGATGAAACAACTGAGCTCAGAGCCCAGTGCTGGACCAGACACCAAGAAACTTCACAAGCTTTCACTGCCAGCAACAAGCACTTCACCAGTTGTTTCAGAAAACCAAGAAACAACTAATCAATCCTTCAGTTCAAAGGCTAATCAGGGGGTTCCTGAAAGAGAACCTCACAGTTTACCATCTCCAGGAGCTTTGCCAAGTGGTCCATGTCAGAGAAAGAAGATGCAGGAGCAAAGAACTCCAACTGCCAATAAGCACATTCAGCTGCAAAGGCAGCAGGCAACCTCCTCGGAGAAGCAGTGGGATTACAAGCCGCTGGAGTGCAAGCTGAAGAAGTGTGAGAGCACCGACTCGGGGTACCTGTCCCGCTCTGACAGCACCGAACAGCAGATGGCCTCCCCCAGCCCCCTGCACAGCCTCTGCGAGCACAGCACGGAGCTGGAGAGCGAAAGCGCCTTCAGCAGCCCCAGGGGTGCCAAGCCAGAGCCCGCCGACAAAGCTACAGCCTCCATGCTCGAGAAAAAGAGGCTGGAGGAACACATCTCCAAACTTATTTCTCATAACAAAAGTGTGGTGGATGATACCCACTTAGACAACGTCCGGCCCAGGAAAACCGTCCTGTCTAAACAGGGAAGCATTGACCTGCCAATGCCTTACACATACAAAGACTCTTTCCATTTTGATATCAGAACTTGTGACGTAAATAGGAAAAAGAATCTTGCCCTTTGTTCAGCAAAGTCCACCTTCGCACCCCTGGAGAAATGCAAGCCGATGTTTTTCCACTCGGTTCCCACCCAGTTCTCCACAACCATCGACGCTGTGCCTGTTACCCGGAGCAACTCCTTGCCGTTCGTGGAGGGGGCAAGGCTGGGACAGGACAAACCGGGTTGCTCCAAACCAGTTTCTCTTAGGAAGCAGTCTGGGAACACAGGCACTGCTGGTTTGCTGCCTAGCAACAATCTCGCTGCAAACTCAGTGGATTTCCCCATCAGCCATCCTCGAGCTCTAGTCAGACAAACAGCCGTGGATGATTTGCCGCTAAGTAATGTGGCGGATCATCCTCCTCCAGCAGAGGACTTGCAAGGGAGTAAAAGGCTCGGGGCTGGAGAAGTAATCAGTGCTAAAAATAAGAAACACAATCAAAGGAAGTTAAAGATGTTCTCGCAAGAAAAATGGCAAATGTATGGAGATGAAACGTTTAAGAAAATCTACCAAAAAATGAAAAGCAGTCAAAACGCCAAGAAAATAAAACAAAGGGGGACTAAGATTACAGATACTACAAGCCTCCCTCCTGACTCAAAGGAATCAGCCAGTAGCACTGAAATTACGGAGGAAAGAGATGGCAGGAGCTCTGTAAGTGACAGTCATTCCTCCCTTGTGACAGCAGCTTCAAACACGGGTAAATCAGGAACCTGTACTGATGGTAATCGTGTTCTACAGAGTGTGAACTCTGAGGACACTGCAGACCGGGTGTGCTACCTAATGGAGACATCACATTCCATAAATGCTGGTGCACGGACTGTAGGGAGCAAACCTTGCCCAGCCCCCGGCGGCAGTGACACAGAGAGATGCACAGCTGGCAGCAGCACAGGACAAGCTCCAAGCACTGGTGAGCTCAGCCTTCAAAATCCTGAGTGTCAGCCCAGCAGTCACAGAAGGAATGATGACTCCCTGCCAGTACAGAGTAGCAACTGGGAAAACCCAAGCCCTGGGAAAGAATCCAGTACGTTCGAATTAGATTGTAAAAGCACTACGCACGATTATGGAAACCATCGCGGGACCAAGGACATGGGCCAGCACGGCCTGTGGGTCCATGGCAACAACAGAGAAACTGCAGGGAAATCCCAGGACTTACCATCAGAAAGAAAAAAGCTGAAATTCGAATCACAGACTGTGATTTCAATGTCCTGCCCTAGTCCCGGGAGTGAAACCAGTGCAGCAAGTGAAGCAGAGATTTGCTCTGGCACTCCATGTCTTTCCACAGCTCCAGTGACATTCTCCAGTAAAGAAGAGCAAAAACTGAGCACAGGAATGAACGAATCCACTGGAGGTACTGAGAATGTAGAATATATGAAAAAAATCAAACTCCCCACAAGAACTCTGAATTACAGTGATGATGACCCTCTTTCACATTCAGCAGGTATCTCAAAAGCTTCACTGGTGGGAGTTTTAGGGCCTGAATTAAGGGGAAGGGATTGCAACTTGCACAATGCAGCAGATAAAGATGACAAAACACATCTTGTGAAAACAGGAGCAAAAGCACCACTTTGCAATTACAATGCTGTGGATGTGTCTTCTAAAATTAATCCTCTGCAGTCTGGTCATTTAACTCCAGTCCCACAACAAAATGCCTTTTCTCCA
Organism: Grallaria varia; assembly: GCA_013396735.1. NCBI lineage: Eukaryota > Metazoa > Chordata > Aves > Passeriformes > Formicariidae > Grallaria > Grallaria varia. The sequence goes on along the minus strand of VWZG01004336.1, from coordinate 880,762 downwards.
AAATATATCCTTAAATTGCCACAGGGCAAGAGAGCCTCAAATGTGTCACTTTTGCCCAGATCTGCAGAGATTCCACCTTGCCCATCTGAGACAGACACTGTAACCGTGGCCTCCTGCTCCTCCAGCAGTGGATCACTCCATTCCCATCCCAGTGACGTGGTTTGGTCCCCTTTACAATTTGAAGTGAGACAAAAGGCTGCCAAAGGAGAGCTCCGATGGAATGCACACACAAACTCCAGGAAAACTCCAGGATTCTGTTCAGCAGTCAACCCAGAAACAACAGATATCTTAACCACAGCAGACAACACCTCTTATGATGCAAATTTCAGGCAGCAGGATATGGCAAGAGATGAGTGGAAAAACAAGCAGAACAAAAATAAATTAAACTATCAAAGGCAAACAGAAAAGTGGATGAGCATAACTGCTGGCTCTACACAGACTCCAAAGAAGAAGATCTGCTTTACTTCTGTGTATACAAGTGGCTTTTTCATATCAGCTGACATCAGAGATGAGGGAAAGGTTTTACATCACCTTTGCTCAGGAAGTGACTCTCTGATAAAGACATCAGCTTCTAGCAAGGGTGCAGAGCCAGGAGTGGAGGGCTGGGACAGGGGGGGAGGTCCATGCGCCCTCAAGGACATTTCCCCACCACCACAGGACATGCAGCCCTCTCAGAGCTCGACAGACAACCCCATTTATTTCTGCCACTCTTTTGGCACTTTTTATTGCCGCGCTCTCACCACTCACTGTAAAGAATTCCCAGCGCTCCCCCACAATAACCAGACTTGCTCCTCTGGCAGTTTATTGGGCACGAAGGGCACCTTCCCATCCCTGAGTGCTGAGCCACGACTGACCTGGTGCTGTCTGAGCAGGAGCCTCCCCGTGCCCGTGGAGCAGAAGGGCAGTGCACACTCTGCCTACTCGTCCGTGCCCTCCTGTCACAGGGGCTCCAGCAGCCACTGCCCCCTCCCCAAATACGACATCTCCATTGTCAAAATGAAAAACATCAGCAAGACTATGGCACATGGCTTCACAAGCACATCCTTTTCGAAAGGACAGCAGATGCAGGAGGTAATATTAATAATCCTACTTGTGTTCTCAAGAGGGTGTTATTGGCTGACAGCCCATCCTCACTCTCCTATTAGAAAAATGAAATAATTATCAGGAGCATTTTTATGGATATTTACAGGCTTTTGTTGATACAGAATTTACAATATTTATTTTTATAAGATAAACCTTATATGCATCTGATGCATGACAAGGATATACTTTTATATGAATATGTAAGTTTCTTTCACTTGACCATTTTGGTAAGAATTCTGGCTACTGAGAAGAGTGAATTTCTATTTCTTGATATTTTTTGCCTTGTGGGTATATTTTATATGGTGACTAGAAAAAAATAAGAAAAATTCAGAGTTATCCTTTTTAATGACTGTTTCAAAAGAGCACAGATTTTCAGTCTCTCCGTCAATGTAATTCACAGTTTTAATTTAGTTCCTTTTTTCTCAATATTCTCAACAGTTAAGCTCAGCAGCTCCTGGTGGTGCTTTCAAAAATATTTTAGAGCAAATGAAGAAAACAGTCGTTTGCAAAAAGGAAAAACTCTCAACAAATAAACTCAAGAGGAGCCACAAACAGAAAAAGATTAAAGTCACCCCCAAATGGTAAGGCATGTGGTTTGCAGCTTCCCTAGGCATAGACATAATTTTGCTGAAATGGGTGTAAAAAGTCCACAGAAAATAAAAAGTCATCCCCAAAATCCAACCATGTCAAAACTGGGAGAAAAAAAATAAATCTCTCAGAAAGCGCTGTTCTCACACTGCAGTGGTTCCCCAAAGGTAAACCACAAAAAATACCAATATGTGGTTTGTTATCAGGAACAGACTTTTCCAAGTCAAACACACATATCCCAAAGAAAGAGGATGACTGATCAGTTGAGTCTCACTGTGCTTTAGAAATTATTCTTATCTGTCAAAATTGTCAGCATTTACTTTTGCTTGAAGGGAACCCAAATCCTCCCATTTTTAATCCTGTTACAGCTCTGAGCAGAGTGCGAGGCCCTTTTGTCCTCGGAAGATCCATATCCTGAACTGATACTCACAGGAGAATGCAGAAGAATAAATATCAAGTTTAACCCAAACTAACAAAGCCATCTGTGGTTCAAAGGATCACTGGGTTAAATGAAAAGCAGGAAGAATTTGAGCATAAAACTATCAAAGGCACATTGTGTCCATCAGCCAAGCGCCCCTGCATTCACTGGGAGCTCAGCTCAGTGGATTCAGCCTCTAATCCCTGGGGAGTGTGGGGCAGCAGAGTGCCTGATGGATCACTTCAGTAAGGAACACACACTGTGTGCCTGCATCCCCAAAATCAGACTGAGCGACCCCCTCGAGGCCAAAGCAGTGGCAGTAACTTGATCACCGTGTCTGGTTCAGCAAACAGCGCTGAGGATCGCAAGAACAAAACCAGGAGACTCGGGGCTATGGTATCCAGCCCAGTGATATTCCTCTAGGATTTTTGTCTGGTTTGGATTTAGGGGGTATTTGTTGTTGTTGTTTTTCCTGCTGGTCTCAGAATTTGTTTATTTGCCTATATCAGATAATTACAGGGATTCACTGAAATACAGGGTCCTGAAAGCTCAGATCATGTATAATAGTAACTAACTGGCCCAAGTGGTAATCAAGCAATTGAATGTGATTTTCTAACACACCAAACACCTGAATAACCACGTCCTTTTAGATTTACATCTTGCTCTGTGTGCTGACAGTGCACTGATTCAGGGATGGGACCTTCTAATATATTTTAGCCTCAGTCATTCAGAGTGACTTAAAGATCTATGCAGAGTAGAAAACAAAGCAGAATTGGATTATTCAATGTGAGTTTTTGAAAAAACTGAAATACTTATGCTGTTCATTAGTGATGATCAATAGGTGGCACATAAAAAGTGAAGAGTAAAAAAGCCAACAACCACACAGCCTCGGGTGATTCCTGTATGATTCAAGTGTTCGTTTTAAATTCTCTTAAAAAACAAGGATTTACTGAATCCTACAGAGAGAGAAAAAAAGTAATAAAATAATTGTGGGCCTCTTGCCTAAAATCCTGATTTTTTTCTTTTGACATAAACAAACACCTCCTTCACAGCAGCAAACTGCTGCTGGATGTAATGCCTGTGATGAGGTGGTTTTATTCTGCTCTGGCTGCTATTACATATCCCATATTTATTTACCCTCTGATGGCACTGCAGGTACAGAGGGAGGCACGTCCATGGATATGCTCAGCTCAAAGGGAACCGGCTGAGCAAGAGGCCCTGTTTTCCCAACAGAGCACTGGATGCTCTGAGAAAGGGCTGCTCATCACAACCCCCCAGATTTAATAAGCATAGGAAGTGCCATTCTCCTCCAGCAAAGGTGCAAGGTGAGTATTTTGAATTTTTCTTTTTTCAAATTGCTGTTAGTTCAGGGATGTGATGAGAAATGCAGTAAGTTATAGCATGTGGGGGAATAAAATCAAACTAAAAGTTTCTTCACCCTCTTTTCAATAGAAAATTACCTACACCAGCAAAATTCCACCTCAGACAAACCACTTTGCAGAAGGAAAAAAGAAGGAAAGAATAACTCAGGAATACCTTCCCATACTGAAAACCTAAACCATGTTAAACAAAAAGACAATATGGATAAAAAAGTAGGTATTGTACCTTCATTCCTGTATTAATATTCATTAAAATTAAATATATATATATATTGGTAATTGAAACTTGAAGTATATTCAACTGCTTTAAAGTTCAAGTTGAGACCACTTTGTACCACAGATTTTGCTTAATATGTTTCAAAATGTGTTAGAGGGCATTAAAATACGAGGAGAACTTACTAATGTTAGAATTAGGTTTTAAAGAAGAACAACTAAGCTTGCATCAACTGGACAGGTTTACTCTGGATTGAAGATTTTAAATGGAAATTTTTCCCTCTCCTAATTTCTCCAGGAACAAACCAGGGAACACCCGGGAACAACCATGTCTGTCCAGGACGTTTTGGCCCCGCTGGGAGCAGCTGTGAGAGCCAATTCTGCTCCCTGCCCGTCTCCCACGCCCAGCGTGGGCCGGGGGGATGTCACCCTTTGCTGCGGGGGGACACGGCCCCCCGTGCTCCCGCTGGCCCGGCATTCCCGGCAGTGCCTCCAGAGCCACTCAACGGCCCCTTCCTTTGGGTCTTGCCCTCCTGGTTTTACAAACACAGGCACAGGCGACCAACCCACCCGTGCAAACCCAGCTGGTCCTCCTTCCCTACGTCTGGAAGCAAGCTGGGAAAACACCCTGAGTGTGGAGTCAGAGAGCCAAGTGTTGGGAATGTTAGACCCAGCGATCCAGACCTTGGGAAGGGAGAAACCTCTGGCTGAGGAAAACAGGTATTCACCTCCCAAGGCAAACTCAACTCCCAGTTCCCAGCTGGTATGTTCACGTTTGTTTGGATCCAAAGCAGAGTCTCTCCCTGAGTCAGCCCCGGGGGCTCCGTTACCCAGCGGGGAACACCCGGAGCAGGCGGACCTGTCTCACCATCTCCCGGACCTCCATGGAAGCACACACAGGAACGGATCCCACCTGCAGCCCAGTCCCTACGGAAGGCCACATGGAACAGCTACCACTGCCTTTAAGAAGCCCCCAGTATCTCTCCGATCCCCTGAGTTCAAGAGTTACTCTGCAACACCTTCCAAGACATACAAAAAGAGGGGTTTGGAGATGATGAGGAAACAAACGCGAGTGGAGTATGAGGACACGAGCAGTGACGATGAGGACAGGCTGGTTATAGAAATATAGCAGACAAGGGGAAGTGCCAGGGATGCCTGATCCATATTCCTGAAACACCTTCACATCAGCAAAGCCATTCCTCTGTGCAAGAGGCAGAATTCTCTTTCAAGAGCCCTTTCTTTCAAGGACTAGAACTTTTTTTTAAAAAAATGCTTATTCGGGGGTGACATCACACATTCAAATGCAGGAGGTAGACCTGCATTTCTGATGGGTTTCCGGCATTGTTGACATCCTTGTCACCCTCCCAGAATTCCCACAAGTGCTGGCTGCCAGCGGGTGTGCTGCTCAAGGCCTGCGGTGGATTTGCTCACTCATACCAATGCAACAGCAGCAGCTTCCTCGGAGCATGAACTAAGGCTTCCCAGAAGGCTCTGGATGTGTTCTCTTCCATATACTCCTCTTTCCTTGGAGTCACTGCCACCTGCCCTGGGAGTGACACACTGGCATTAAGGGAACATCTGCTCCCTGAGTATCTGTGGTGTTGAAGAGTCTGGCAAAGCGCGGACCCTTTTTCCATGTTGCACAAATGTCAATGCTTCTGTGTGAGAAATGACACAAGCATGCTCTGCTTTGTGTTTCGTGCCTTTTATGCCAAGATCTACTCAGATATTCTTGATTTCTAGGTGGAGAGTATGGGTGTTAGCTATTGATATCTCCTTGTGGTAAAATTTCTGACAAGGATTTTCTCATTCTATTTGTCACATTGTGCTCCAACCAATCTGGAATGTCTTGTTTTTATTGTAATTTTAACTGCAATGATGCTCCTTTATTGAGGGTAAAGAAGCTATATGGCATAGCTTGTTTTCTTTTTTTAACAAAGAGTTTTGTGCTACAAACCCTAAAATTCACTGGTTTCTATGTGAATAAATAATGAGATATTTCAACTTGACCAGGTGTATCCACTTGCTTGATTAAACCGATAAACACTAAAAGCACTCCACTTCTACATTTTAGTCAAATTCTTCTCTTCAACTTCTGCTGTTCTTGTATTGTGACTCACAAATATGATGGATTAACCTACATGGGATATTTGGAGTTGCTTTTACTTTAGTCATGCACAGGTAAATGTTTATACGGATCATTGTAACAAAGAAATCTATAATATACTGGCTGAGTAAAACAAAAGTATATGTGCAAAAATGTTCCAAAATATTCAGCTGCTTCAGATCTTTTCCATCTTCATCTTCAAACTCCTGGTGTATCATTGTATGGATGACAAGAAAGTATTTGGTTTCTCCAGCAGCCTCCACAGCAATGACATTCACCTCTTGCTTGTGCAAGAGCTAATTATTATAATATATGGACATATAATGAACCTGCTATGTAAAGGTTTTTGCATAAGGTTTGTGGCTAAATGCTGTGTTTTAGGGTGGAATTTGTAGATCAGTAATTTAGAAATAGTCTACTGGCAGACTGAGAAGTGCTGTGCAAAGAAACATTTATATTGCATACATTTTGCAGCATAAAATACAGAAATTTCTTTGTCATACTGCAGCTGTAGATGGAAGAAAAATGGGACAAGTGTGAGTTAGCTGAGAAAGGAAATTTTAAACTCCATTTCCTGACAGAAGTAATCCTTGCTCCTTTAGCTCAAATGTACTGTATAAAAATTTGACCTAACATTAGTTTTTTAAAAGTCCCAGTAGATCTCTGGGGGCTCTTGAACAGGGTGCCCGAAGGAGGCAGTGACTGTGGCACAAACCTGAGCCACAACAGCCCTCGGAGGAGTCAGGTCTGAGTCGCTCGTGTGCACCAAGGTGTGAGGACTGAAAGGAAGGGGCTTGGCTGAAATTGGGCAGCTCGGGGAGTTTGCACACCCAAATCCAGCTGGCCACGGGCAAACAGCGCATTCCAGCTCGCCAATATTCCCAGAAGACAAACAAGCAAACTGTTCTCTCCCTTGCACACAGCAGAACTCTCAGCCATGCAGTGAGTTATTGGATTCACTCGCAAGCAGCTGAGCGCCAAAACCACACGAGGGCAGCAGGCACAGAGGGAAAAGCTGCGCTGCTTTATCCCTCCAGGGCAGCAGCAATTCTGAAGGATCGCTGCTCTGCTCTAAGCAAATGTGCAATCTCTTTGCACATGAATGCATCTCATCAACGTTTTCATCCTCCTATCGAAGGAAGCAAATTCATAAGGAATGCTGATCGCTGATAAGGTCTATATTCAACACCTACAGCCACCCAGACAGGCTGCAAGTAAGTGGATGTTTCAAAGGTTGCCTGTGAAGATGTGACCACATTTTTTCTTATCGTTTCAGACTTTTATATTAAATCTTATTGATACTTCACTGACCTGCCGGGCAAACTCCAGCTCAGGGGTGCAAACCAACCGGAGCAAGCCCTGAGATCACCAACAAATATAAAGGTACACCTTGAATCCAAGTCTGTCTTGGAGCCCCTGCAATTGGCTCTGTAGGGAAAACCTCCAGCAGCTTCCCCAGAAGCCACCCCTGCAGCCCCCCCGCTGCAAACCCAGTACAGAATCATTTTCTTTAGGGCTGGGACAGACTTTCCAGCCCTACTTTTATTCCTGAAGTCTTGTTTGTCCAATGCACAATGCCTGGAATATTTAGTGCTTCTCTCAAAGCACTCCTGACACGCACAGGGAGCGGTACCTGAACACATGGATAACTAGGTTTGTGTGCTGCTTGGCTTTTATTTGCCCAACCAGATTTGTTCCCAGGATTTATAGTATAATAATTTTTCATGTAGTTAAGCAGCTTTGTTAAACCATTAATTTTACCTTAAGGATTTGGGTGGAATTACAGCCACAGATTGAGACTTCTGGCCTGTATTTTTCATTTACCATCAGCATTCCTCGAGAGTCACATGGATGAAAAGGTCAATAGTGGTGGTTTTTTTTTTTTTTTAGACTTTACAATACTGTGAGGTTTTAACAGCTCATTTAGTGTGTCCTGGTGGAACTGGATAAATGTCACGTAGAAGTACATAACTTGGGAGCTGTGTCTTCCAGGGAGATGCAACGTTACCACAATTTGGTTACAAGCCATCCTCTTAAGTACTTAAATATAAAAGTGGTTTTCTTTCTCACAGTCCAAGTCGAAGTACCTATTGGCTACTCATGACAACTGCCTAAATATGTTCTGTATTTATGTAATGCTTGAGTTTAGAGGAGCTACAAGAGCCAATTAAACGAGAGATGAACTCACTTGAATAAATTTGTGGCTGCTTTGCAAAGTAGTCAAAAAGAATCCTTGTGCCAGGGGTGTAGAAACTGTTTTAGCTTTAACAACCCCGTTATACAAGTCTCATTATCCATCCCTAAATGATTGATAGGGTTTAAAAACCAAACCAAACCAAACCAAGGTGATTCTAATACAGTCAACTAATTAATCCATAATCCATTTTTTTAAAACATCACAAGTTGTGTTTTTGATTCCCTGCTTGACAAAGCAAGCAATGCTGGTACAACATAGGGTGTAACATCAGGAGCAAGCACTTAATCCAGCCAGGACTGGAAGTGTTTCACAGTGAGCTAGTTGAGATATATTAAACTCTGACTCTTTTCAGACTCTTATACCATTAACCAAAGGAGCAACTGGATGAGAGCCTTGGGAGCTGTTCATAACCTCCTTGGGCTCGTTTTCAACTGCCTTTGACAGCCCCCCAGGTCCAGCCGTGCTGCTGAGCTCAGTCCTCCTGGAGCAGCACAGACAGCTGAGCCTTGAATTCATGTTGTGAATGACACTCACCCTCTCCAAAGCAAAGCCTCTTGCACATTACAGGGCAAAATTTAGGTCACATCAACAGCCCTCCCCACTCATTTTACACTGACACAGCCATAATCAGCACTTATATATAAAAATCTTTCTATGATTTATCATTCTCTATTATACAGACCCTATCCAGATTTTTCTTGAAAAATCCTTCTCATTTCATTCATTGCACCTGCCCAAATAAAACATTTTGCCCCAAACACACAGCTGGGAGTATGACAGGATCGTGTCCTTTCTCCTCTATAGAAAGAAGCCATTAAAGAAATTTTCCCCTCTCCATCAAATGGTAAATGCCAAAAAAAAAAGAACAAAATTGATTTTCGTAACATGCTTTGGCAGCAACTGAGGTGAGCAATGAAATGGGGGAAAGGGAGCCAGGGTTGTTCCCACCTGTGTGAGGAAACCACAGTCTGAGAAGAGGAATACTTTCCCGGGAAGCTGAGCCAGGACTGGAATAGTTACCTCAAATCCCCCAACTTGTACATACAAATGCAACGCCGAGGTTGGCACAAGCAGTACTTCAGAGGGCTCTGTGCACCTACACGTCTGTGTGTGTTGGCTGCAAGGAGGAACAGGGAAAAATTGCACTCCTTAAAAAGTCATTTGACCATTAGCTCCACAATGCCTCTTAATGTTCCCACTGCTCACAGGGAATCATTTGCACCAAGCTCCTCAAATAGAAGGCATAAACCAGTGGTTTGTATTGCAGCTCATCCCTCTTTGTGTAACTTTGTTGATTCTAGTTACGGGTTATGTCAGCTCCAAAAGGAGCAAATATTCCAAAGGGAAATGATACAAAGGTCTCAGACCTCAAATCACTACTTGTCCAGAAGCAAGAAAGTAAATACAGCGAAGTAAAGCATAAAAAAACCTGCCTCATCCTGCACAATATTACAAGGCTTAAGAGATTATATAAAAAGGATTTACCAACTTTGATTTAAAAAGAAGAACAAAAGCAAAATGGTCATTATTACTTGTCTGATATGAAAAACACCAAACCTTGTTTTATTTGTCCCAGATGTGGATAGGCAGATGTGAACTGTTGGATAATAGTCAGAGAAGGGGAATTAGGGAAATATCCATAATTAATAACATGCCTGTGGAAACATGTTCTGTGCTTCAAAAAGAATTCAGGTGGTATTAAAACTGGAAGAACCTCCTTACCCTGAAGATGTTGACAAATTTGAAGAAATTCCAAGCAAGGGAAAAAAAAAAAAAGCCTGATTGGGAAACAGATTACTTGTGCAGAAAGATGAAAGGAACCAATCTTCTGCTCTCAATTACACCAATGTGGTCCACTTAAATTCAGAGACAATGTACCAAGAGAACTGGGAGAAAAGCTGGACTCACACACATGATATGAAGAATTTGCTTAGAAATGCTCAGAGGAAGAATTCCCTCTAGGAAGGAAAGGAACTGGTAAAACATTTGAGGGAAACAATAGGTCCTGTAGGATTTAAACTGAGGAGAGGGGAAATACAGACAGGGAATGTTCCACTGCAGTTGCATCTTTGAAATGCTTCCTCTGGGATATTGAACATGGAGCTAGAACAGATCCACTGTACAAAATAATTACACACAGGAGGTTGCCAGAGAATGCAGGCAGGCAGTTCTGCTGCTGGATATCCCTGTCATTCATGGAATCCCACACAGTGTCTACCTTCCTTGTTTCCATTGCTTGCATCCCTTGTTTCTCCCCACCTTAATTCACACAGCAGTGACTAATGCACTATGAAAATTTATCCAGGCTGGATCAGTTACTAAAATGTAATTGCACTGCCTTTGCTGTGTACCAGATGTGCCATTCTGCATTCATAAAGAACATATTGTGTAAGAAGAGCTCCTCAAACAGCAAGAAAAAAAATCACCATTCTTGGTTTAATGACAATGACACTGAAAAAAAAAGATAAAAAATATGGGCCCAGAAGAACAATCTTAACACTTATCCTTGTCTCCTGGACAACAGGATCCAGAGAGTTTCTAAGACAGATCTGAAAATACAGACATAGAATCACAGAGTCGTTAAGATTGGAAAAGCCCTGTGAGATCATGGAGTCCAACCATCAACCCAGCCCCACTCAACAATGTCCTCAAGTGCCATACCCACACATCTTTGAACATTTCCAGGGAATGCACCACTGCACCACTTCCCTGGGCATTCGGTTCCAATGACTGACAACCCTTTCTGTGAAGAATTTTTTCCTAATTTCCAATCTAACCCTCCACCCCAGTGCAATTTGAGGCCATTTGCTCTTGTCTTGTCACTTGTTACCTGAGAGAAAAGGACATTGTCATGGCCACGACTGCTGCTCATGGCCCGGCTGGCCATTGGTCAGCAGGTGCATCCCTTGTGTCCAGCACTTGTTTCTCTTGGGCTTTATTTCTCCTTCCCATGCCTTCTCTATGGAGAGGACACCTTCCTATGCCTTCCCTATGGAGGGGACACCTTCCTATCCCTTCCCTATGGAGGGGACACCTTCCTATCCCTTCCCTATGGAGGGGACACCTTCCTATCCCTTCCCTATGGAGGGGACACCTTCCTATGCCTTCCCTATGGAGGGGACACCTTCCCACGCCTTCCCTCCCCTGCCAGGTTAATTACAGTGGTATTTGAGAGTTTTGAAAAATTTGAATATCCTTGGGATGCCCAAAGCAGCACAATCCCATTGCTGGGAACCTGTGTTTGAAGTCAAACAGCTGTTCAAGAACATTGCCCAGAGAGCTGTCCCAAGGCTGGACAGCTCTGAGTTATGGGCAAGTACCCAGGGCAGTGGGAACCTCCCATGGAACTTCACCTCGGAACAAGTGCAGAAAACTAATGAAATGTTTGGAAAAAGTAGCTGGCACCCTGACAATTCCAGAGGGATAATGGGCCCAGTAGCCTGGAATCAGAGGGTAGGGAAGCCAAGCAGCTGAGAGCACTCTCTAGGGAAGGAGACTTTGACAAGGCATTTGGAAAAGGGGCTCAAGTCCTCAGCCTCTGGAAGTGACTCCTGTCAGGTGGGAAGGAAAGATATTCCTTCAAGGCAAGCGGGCCACCATGGGGAGAGGTATCCAGCCCCTGAGGGAATTCCTCATGCTGGAGATGTTTTGGTATTACCTGAACAAGGCAGAGCTCCCCTGAGATCCAGACAAAGTCCTGCACACAGGACGCAGCCGGCAGACACTTGTAGAGGGCAGCACTGCTGGGTGGCACCACTGTTGGGTGGCACTCGCTGGCACACACAAAGGATCTCCAGGGCATGACCTTGGTCTGCACCGAGGCACACAGCCCATGCCAGGTCACTCGAGCCATTCAGAGCCCTCTGCTACCCACCCCTGCAACTCCACGACGCTTCTGGCTTCAGAAATCAACAGAAATCTCAAGCCAAAACAACCCCAAATCTGGTCCGTAGCACAGCAGAGAATCAATCTAAAATTAACGGGGATTTACTCTGCCTCCCAAGCTCTAGATGCGACAAATTTCAGAACAATGAGCTACGAACCGTTTAGAAGGCAGTGATCAAAATAGCATTTCTGATGGAAAGATTCCAGATTGGACTGTAGCAACAGTAACTATGCTGCAAGGAAGGCCAAGTCTAAAAAAGCCACTAAGATATACAAAGAGGGAGAGCCATTTCTTCACGCGTCCTCACACGCATATTTCCTCCCTTGATCCCACACTGCGTGACAATAAGAAAAGAGGGCTTGAGTCAACGGAAAACTATTTAGCTGACTATCCCTAAGCTCTTCACATAGCTTGCATTGCTTTAAATATCTTTGCCCCCCGAAAAGTTAAATTCTTCTGGGAAGGCTCCGGGTTAGGGTTCCAGCAGCGTTCCTAAGAGGAGCCTTCCAGAACTGCAGTGTGCTCACAGGTACCCTCCCTTCCTCCACCGAGTGAGAAACCCCAATTATGAAATGCAGGGAGAATTAACATCATTTGGGACACAATGGCTTCGTAGTAGAGCACAACTTAAAACAGACCACAAGTCTGCATTGAGCTCCCTCAACTCCGGAATAAAAAATAATACAGAAAGCAGTAAACGGCTCCAAGGGATCCTAAGTATTTTTTTTTTCCCCCGTGGGAGAACACTATTCTGCAAAAAAGCAGAAAAAGAACTAAGTCCTGGAAGCAATGAAAGCCTAGCAGTCATTTCTCAGACTAGAAAGATTTAAATTAGCCCACTAGATCAGTAATAAGATTAATTCAGAGAGATTTGTCCTCCAGCGGTGATGGTCTGCAGGATTGTATGACCCTGGCACACACAGATGTTGTGGTCAGTGAAAAGGAGAGCTGCTCCTCCACTCCCAGCTCCAGAGCCCACCCTGGATCCCACTCAGGCAGTGGGATGTGCTGGCATGGTTTGGGTGAGCGCAGAGCACAGCTGTGCAAAACAGACTTGCAAATCCTGAGTTAGTGAAAACTGCTGGTTTCAACTTTTCTAATTCTGTTTTCCCAATGTAGTGAATTTAGCACTGCATTTTCCTCTAAGCACTGCCTGAAGGGGGTATGAGATGGAAACAAATGAAGGATTTCCAGGTCTCATCTCCTGGGGACTGCACAGAAGTCCTGCCTCCCTCAGTGGAGGTGGAACTGCCAATATCTTCCCTTTGCCAATGGAACTGCACCAGTTTAGGTGGCACATTTGTGCTAAATCTGATGTACTCTGCCTAATTTCTATTACAGTCACATTATATACAAAAAATGAGATACTTTTCTACTCTTCTTCCCCCTAAGAGGGGATGAAACGGGACTCTGGCAACAGCACACTGTGAGAGAAAGTGTGAACTCCACTGCTGGAGTTCATTTTAACACTGAGACCCAACTACTCGTTAGTCACTGCACCTAAACCACTTCTTAATTGGCCTAGTCAAAACTGCTAAGAAATCAATCCCTCGTGCCAGCTGCATCATTTCATTCCCAATTACACTTTGTCTTTCCAGCAATCTCAGAAGGCCTCAGGCCCTCCCCAGATGCAGAGGGAAGGCACCCTGTGTCAGCCTGGTTTGGGAATGCCCTCACTTGCTGGTTCAACTGAACACACGATGGATTTCTACCCATCCGGTTTTTTTTTAGGCTGCCACTGCAAAGCAGGTACTTTTACTCATAGAACAAAATTATCTGTTACAATGCAGGATGTCTGACTTGCACATCAGATTGCAGGGTAATTTTAGAATGTTATATAAATATTTCTTTACTTTACAACCTTTTCTTTCAGATAATGCCGTGTACAGAATAGAGCCAGAACATTTACAGGCTTTTTATCTACTCAATGAGCATTTCTAGTAATGCTGGATTTTCCTTTCATGACCACTTGATGTCACACATATCAGCTCATAAATTTGATTGTTATCTTTGTCACACAGGCCTTGGCATCTTCCACGGCATTTTATAACATGGGAAGAATGTGTTCCCTTCTGAGGAATATAAATTGATTACTTCATCCTTAATTTCAGAGCTATCAATATGCTAAGAGAGAATGTTCTTTCAGTTGGAGGTAAAGGTTTTAGGCTTCTTTGAAGCATAAGAGATAAAACCCCAGCACGACATGACTATAATACTGTCCAACAACACACACACAGCCAACACAGCCACGCTTCCAGTTTTCTGTTGACAGAGAACAGCCATCCCCAGTGCTAAAAAAGCAGTTTCCCCATTAGGTGCCTTAACAAAGTTTTCAAACTATTCAAACACAGGGGCATAAATCAAGAAAACAAAGCTTTTGCAAGATGTTACATGTAAGTTATACTAAGACGTTAAAGAAAACCATCTGGGCATAAAATGTAAATACAGCCAGCCTACAAAAATTAAGAGGAAAATAAAACCAACCACGCATTTCAAATGCCCCAAATACAGAGCTTTATTCTGTAAGACCACTGGATTTTAACTCCAAACATCTATCTCAAACAAAACATTCATTTTTCAAAGCATCACTGAAGCAGAGCACTGAAGCTTATGCAAGACGCAGCTTTCCCCAACTTTCTGGCTTACTTAAGTTCCTCAAGACTTTATTAATCAGTATCTCTTCAGTGGCAGCTACGAATCAGAGTTGGAAAGAGATGGTGACTTCCTAAATCACCATGGACAGTATCAGGACCAAACCTCAGAGGTTCTGTTCCTATATTGCTGTATCTTCAGTTTCTGAACCGTAAAGCAACATGGACATGCTTTGTGGAGCCAAGAGATGATGAGGAACCCCGAGAGAAAGAAGGGGAGAGAGGAAAGAAAATGCCTGGACACAGCCCCAAGGAGAGGAGCCTGCAGGATCGGAGCAGATCACACAGCACCTCAAAAGGCACTGTAGCTGCACAACAACTGCTTTTCAGAGGTGTCTAAACCAACCAACAAAAAGGAAAAAAGCTCTTTTTTAACAGCAAGACCTAGATCTTCAAGGGATGAAATACCCAAACTCTGGATTTTTCATGCTGACTCAGTTCAGATCACTTACATAAGCAACATACTTGAGATTTGATTACATAGCTAGATTTTTTGTTTATTTATTTACTTTTAAACAGGATGCTTGCTTGGGTTTAAGTTAGTTTGGGGAAAGGGAAGTAGGAAGATTTTGAAAACAAACAAATTACTTACGAACAGACAAGTTAAAAAAAATAAACCTGTAATGCCAAAGCTCTCCCTGTCTCCAGAGGCTGGTACCTCTGGATTCCCAGCACATTCCTCTTCTCTTGGGGTGACTGGGAATGACCACCAGCCAGGAACCCTCGGCAGAGCCCGGCTCTCAGAGGATGAGACTCAGTCGGTCACTGATTTGGGAGATAATTATCAAGACAGGGAATTCTGGCTTAATTTCCTCATTCAAGAAGGGAGTACGTGCTCCCAATCATAAACCATCCTGTGAGCAGCAAACGATGTCTTAACGGCATTTATGGCTGAAGTTTAAAATACTCATGTAGTTTGTATACAACAGATGTGAATTTTCAAACTAAACAACAGATTTGTCCTAAGAGGAAAGAAGCTGAAGCAACAGAGGAAAGCTCTGTGTCCTCCTTCCTCAGAGGAATCAACAAGTGAGCGATGGTTCCTGGACAGGTTTAATTTTTCCTGGTTTTAGTCTCCTTTTCCTAATAATCTTTTCAAAGTCCATCTTTCATGTTTCTAGGAAATTCTAGCTACTTATGACTTCATTGATAGGTCTCATCTGTATATTTAAAAAAAATATGGTTTTTTCCCCCACAGATATGAGTTTTTTATTAGTCTTATATGTTGAAGTTACTGTCTCAGAAATTGTATTTACTTGGGCCTTTTGCCTGAAATCTGACCCATTCTTACTTCATCCAGAGGAGCCCTAATGTATCTCTGGTAGCATCTGAAATCACCAACGTGTTGGGGTTTTTTCTCCCGCCTCTCCCAGGCCATGTAACTTGGAATAGCCTGGGCCTTATCCTGGAAGGGCTGTATTTTCTAGTGGACAGATCAGTTTCTGGATTTAATTGCACTTGGCTTCATCCTGTTTTGTGTAATAAAGAGGGGCTGCTAGATGTTGCTCATATTGAACATGTTCTGTATTAAAAAAAAGCTACCGCCAGTTATTTGTTTTATCTGATGTCAGGCAAAGGTGTTTCACAGTATTTTCCTCATTTACTCAATCTTTTCTAATCATCTGACCTATCACTGCCTCCAGTTTTCCAACTGTGCAAACCTGTCTTGACCAGGCACAATTAGAAAGGAGGGAGTGGGAACTTCTTCTTATGCACACGAGTCAAACAATCACATCCTTCTGGTTTGGTCCTACAAACCAAGCATTCAAATGACACAAAAATGAAATAGCTTCTTGGCATTTTTCAGCCACGTGCTCTTAAAGCCTGTCCTTTAACTGCAAAGAGCATATACTGAAAAATTTATCATAGAATCATGATGTGAAGTCACGGGGACTGTCAGGAGGGCAAGAGCAGCACAGTGAAATACTGAATAAAAGTTTTCCCTGAAAACTGGTGACTGAGTCTGAACCTTATATAGAAAACCTCCAACTTAGAGCAGAATTTCCTTCATAGAAATAAAACACGTCCCTTTAATTAAATCTTAACATGGTCCCGCCAAAGCATCGCTGAGAACACAAGCAAAGAGCACAATGGAGGCTCCCAGGGCCTGGTGTGGCATTGCCTCGAGTGGGGCTGGGCTGGAAAGGAGCAGTTTTTTAGAAACAGCTTGACCTGTGACCCAAACTTTTCATGAATGACAGCCTCAATGGGTTGAGACAGTCTGAAATTACAGGAACAGTTTGGCTGAAAAAAAAAAATAAAAAAAATCTTCCCAGAATATCAGGAAAATGACTTTTAATCTTTGGAAAAACAGATGAGAAGTAACAGCAGCCCTGCACCACGGTGCCAGCACTGGGCAGAGGAGGAGCAGAAATGCACTAATTAACTCAGCATTCAAAGCCTTCCCCCCAGCCCCATGAAAAATGACTTCTGTGGTAAATAATGACGGAGGATTTACTGCACGGGAGAAGCACGCTGAGTCTGAACAACGCCGTGCCCTTTCTCCCACTGCGAGCGGCAGGATCTGGACATTTGGCACCACTGCTGTCCTGGTGTTCCCTCCCAGTTTGGTAACAGGAACCACAAACACAATACCCCTGAGCACTGTAAATTTGCTCCATTATTTGTGTTGCTGCCTCATAACTTCTCCTCCTTGATCTTGCTTTTCCTACTTATTTTATTGGCAGTAAAACTCAGTTAGATTAATAATGCTATTAATACTTTACTTTCTCTGCCAGACCTTCTTGGGTGGCCAGTTTCCAGCAGCGTAACAATCTTGACTTGCTCCCATCTCCTTGTTCTCAGTGCCATCCTTTTCAGCATTCTTATTATATTCTGCAAATTTTAAGGCCCCAGTGCATTTTCAGAACCTGATATATAAACCATTTGAAGCAAATACATTAAAGTTTACCAGTAACTCCTGCACCTTTTCATCAAGTAACTGAAAGCAAATAGAGGTATCTGAATGACATTCCAGCTGGTCAAATACCTCTTAGATTTAGTGAAAAATTACTCAGTGAAAAAAAATAATCATTAGCTAATTCATATTTTGTGCTATTTAATTGGAGCCTATAATAATTCTCATCATCATTTTTGCAGCTACTCTATAGGAAGTGATTTTTCTGTCCATCACTATTATGACAATGCTGGACATATAAAATCCTTGCCCTCAGATTCTGACCCACCACAAACTGAACAGGAGTCCTCTTCATATACATCATTATGACAGACAGTCACTACCAGTCTGGCTTTAACTGGTTTACACATTAGGTTAAATTTGGCAAAATTGCAAATATCAAAAAGCAGAAAAGTCTGACTCCCTGTCCTCCATTCCCAGACTGAGAAAAGATAAAACACTAAAAGGAAAAAAATGTCAAAACAACAATAAATTACTTCAGAGTCAGGGATAATAAATTACATTAGGGCCCTTCTAATGTGTGAAATGCTGTTCCTCAAAACTGGAAAGGCCTGGAAACAATTGCACTTCAGAGTGAGAGAAGCAGGATCGCAGCTCTTGTGCTCCAGTGCAAACACACACACACAGAGCCCCTGCTCACAGCCTTGCTGCCTTCTCTCTGTCCCATCACAGGGTCACCAAGGTATAGCCAGCCCCCAGGGAACGGCTCCGAGCGCCGCTGTTGCTTTGGAAGTGAAAGTCATTAAAAATACTGACAAAGGAATGCAGCCAGACTGTCAAAGTTGTACAAATTCCAGGCCTTCATACAATGAAATAGCTTTTTTTTATTAGTTTGCTTCAATTTTCTTTTCAGTGCTTGCCACAACATATTTTCCAAAATACATGAAAAGTAACTCTGTAGTAAGAAGTTCTCCCAGCCTGTCTCTTTCATCCATGCCCTTAGCAACACAGCCATGGATGGAAAATGTTTGGAGCTGGCGAATTTTCAGCACAATACCTGGGAAGCTCAAGTGACAGTCGGCTACTCCAAGCAGCCTGGTGCCTCCTTAGCTATTTGCTTTCAAGAGGCAAAAAGCAGAAGCCAAATCCCAGCCATGCTGTTAGAGAGATATACTTGACCCTTGGCAAGAGATAAACATCTCGTTTTCTTCCTTTACCCTGTTTCTTTAGTCCTTTTCTCCACTTCCTCCATTAAGTCTCCTGTTGTATCTTTTTACTTATTCCTCCTCCTTTTTCCTTTTGTTGTCTTTATAACAGAAAAATATTTCTGCGAAAAGCAAGCTCATTGACTTTCTCTTTCCCCTCTTCCTTTGCCTATTGCTTTTCCTCATTATCTCTCCTACTTCCCCACAAAGCACAGTTACCTTCCCTGCCCTATTTTGGCTAATGCCCCAGTATTCCTCCCTAGAAGCTCAGGGAGAACATTCTTTTGGCCCCCACTCTTTCCTCATAATCTCATTTATTAACTTGCTTTACCAACCCTGATAAGGGAGGGTGAGATGCAGTTGTGGAAAACTTGAGAAAGGAAAAAGCTCCATCAGCTGCATCCAAAACTTCCCTGCAGGTTTTGTGGTGCACTTACTCTTCCTATCCTGACTCCCATTCCTACTCAGCCGCACAGAATACACTGATACGTACTTAGATGTCCTACATATACAGAACTCCTGCCACGTCTAAAGTACTGCACTGATATTATTCCCAGGCTTATGTTATTAAGCTGAATGGGAGGTCAAGACCCTCCAGAATAAGTACAGCCATGTCAATGGGAACAGATAAATAGATCCAGAATTCCCATGTTAGATTAGGTTTATGCTCATCTTGTAACTCCCTGTATTTACTTTGCAGACCTCTGCCTCATCTGGAAAGAGCTGTTCCTTTTGAACCATCAAGGAGGATGCTGTCAGCTCTTGTTCTCCCAACCAAACAGACTAAACACAACATTGCCCCAGACATGAATTTCCTAACTACGAACTGCTTTGGATATCTGTGCCATCTGGTATTTACCAACAGCATCTCCAGCTGAAAACCACTGGGTAGCCTGGATCTGCATGGCATTTATCTCTTTGCCGTAAGACATGCTAGGCCTGGAACACACACCTAAGTGGGTATTTGGGGTGCACACAAGTAGCTGTGCCCCATCCAGGCACTGCAGGAAGGGCTCAGACGCAGCACAGGCACCTTGGAAATGCAAGAGCTCCCTTAACCTCACTGAGCTAAAGCTCCACCAGCCCCAGGCCAGCTGCACAGGTTTTGTGCAGTTCTTACCCCAGATTTTGTGCTGCAGCCCCCGGTCCCCACAGACACACATTTTCCAGGGACTGGAATAATTTAACCCACTCAGCCTCTGCACCAAACCTGAACACTCCCAGAGCACTCACAACACCAGTGCCCAACTTGTCTTTTTGTTCAAACAGTTGGGTGGTTTCATCCCAACACATGGTCTGAAGCAAATCTGAAGGACTGTAATGTCATGCCATTGCCAAATGTGATATATTCACAAAACTGGGTTCAGTTACCAGAGGTTCAGGTTCAGTCAAAGCTCAGGAACAAAGCAGGCTGCTCTCAGAGGGCTGGGTGTGAGCAGCACTCGCAGTTTGTCATGTCACACTGTTTAAATAATACAAGTTCATTTTTCATCTTATTTTCCCTTTACTAGTTCATACAGGCAGACACTGTTTATTTCTCTCTGAAAGTCTTTTCTTAGTGAGAGATAAGTTACTTGAGGAGAGGAAAGGTTATATATTCAAACATGGTGTCAAGGTTGTTGCTGGACTGATGAGTCTCAGCTGTGGATCCTCCCAAAAAAAGAAATGGTACAACCTGGATTTGGCTTTAAAATTGGATTTACCAAAAAGTTGCAACAAGGAGGCACTAACTTCTGTTAGCAGCTGGCAACTTCAGCAGAAATTTTCTTCATGGTGTCCTACAAAGCAGCACCAGAAACATTAATCTTTTACTAGTGTTGCTAAGCACAAATTGAAGAGGAGATTTGCCATGGAATAAAGGTAGTTATGACCAGCCTCTTTGGTTGTTATATAGGTGAATAAATTATTATCCCACAGTATTCTGACTGCTGAATGTCCGTGAACAGTCTTGTCCACCTGGGCATATCATATACAATAAATCAGGGCTTGTCATCAACATGCACATTTTTGCTACTGCCCATCTTCTTGAGCTTTGTTCCAGACTGCCCTTATGATGTCACAGGCCGGCTGTTGGGAGACACCCATCTCACAGTGGGTTTGTAAATAGCTGCTCTCCTGTCTGTCAGCGGCCCTACACCAGGTATTTCCAACTTCTGCAGTCACCCACATGTCACATCACAGAGCCACCAGAAAGAAAAAACCCTGAAACTGCTTAACCAGGCAAACAGGAATCGTCACCACACAGAGAGGCCAACCACTTCTGCACAATCCATGCTCTTAATTAAAGCCCAGCAGATGTTGTAGAGCTCCCTTGACAGCCAGAAGGGCTGTGAACCACATCATTTGCAGCACAAGCTTTAGGCTTTTTTTCCACCCAAGCCGCTGTATCTCTGCACAAAGGGAGCCGTGAAAAGCAGCCCCACTGCAATGCCTCGGGACACCTCCGGCTGCTGCTCCATCCAGCTCCTGGAGCACGGCCACGGCTCTGGCACACACTCACCTCTCCAGCAGCCCAGCACACCCCTCCCTGCACATTCTGCTCCACACAGGGCAGTCCATTCAGCCTGTCTAGTCTTCTGGTTTTCCCCCAAAATGCAAAAACTGTCTCTTCGAAGGCATCCACGCAGGTTTGAGCAGAGTGCACTCCAAGCAGGGAGCTCCCAGGGAAGTGCTGTCAGAGAAGCACACGAATCCCACTTTTGGTACAACAGCCACAGTCCTCAGGCCATAGGCAGGCTCTGCCCCCTTCCTCCAGCTTATCTTTCCACCTCCCTTTCCCCCCAGGACTACAGACTTCTCCAGCCACTCACACTTCGAAGGACTGACCACAAGTTTCCTACGAGTCTGCCGAGGAAGGAAAACCAGGCCAGAACTCAAATGCTCCCACATGCACTCCCTCCCTCCCTCGCTGCATCCCCCTCTGCACTGGCTTCTGCCCAAGCTCATTTGTTTTGGTACTCGTGTTTTCCTGCTCCTGCCAGTGCACCTCCACACATGAGCTGTCCCTCCAGGTGCTCTGCCTCCCTGCCTTGCTCGTTTTGAAATGTGCAAAGTTCTTTGGGCGGCACAACCACCTCAGTTTTTCACCTCCAGCTTCTTTGCTGGCAGCTCTCTGTCCATTCTTTACAAACACAAGTACTCAGACTGATCATATTTTGATATGGAATTCTCTTTGTTCAATAACATGCCCAAACTTGAATAAACGTCAAAGAAAAGGACTGTTTCACGTAATAATTACAGAAAATTCTCTTCCTGCGAAATTCTGTTATTTTTACAAAGACAGAGATTGTTTGGATCACGGAAGGGAGGTCAGGTTCAGATCCTGGGGAGAGTGGTGTGTAGTGATAATAACACTTAGGATTTTTGCAGCATTCCTTATCCAGAGATCTGAGCCCTGTCTCCAGTATATTACAACAGCAGGATATGTTATCTTATGCAAACTCCTTCCTAAATTTCACAATAGCTGTAACAAGGAGGAATCATTAAATTACTGTGGCTGAAACACAGTCACAGAGCTCCTTATTTATTTTGCTTTTATCTAAATAAAGTGGAATATCGTCCGAGCAGAGGCATTTGTTCTCCTCACTGTCTACCAAGCATCTATATTACTCCTAACGGTATATAAATATTAAAAGAAGTAAAAAGAATGAGAAAACAGAATTGGGTATCAGAACTCTCCTCCTTTAAGCAAGTTACCCAATTGCAACCCCTTCAAATGCTCAGCTGCCCTTTTACTACATCTGGTTCAAAGGCCACTAAAAATGGGATTCTTTGCACTGACATCAAAGGGCTCTGTATTGGGCTGTCTGTAACAGGAGGGGAGACAAGATTAACTTCAGCTTTCTGGCTATAGAACTCTAGCAAAAAGTAACAAATAATAATCAGAAGATAAGGTTTTCTTGAGAACCTACTGATTTCAGCACATTTTTCAAACATCAGCTACCACTCTGAAGTTGCCTGCTTTGGGAGAGTGATGCAGAGTGTGCTACCCAACACAGTGTTTGCAGCTTAACATGATCTTTTCTTTCAATAACACTAGAGAAAACTGTGACTTAGAAGGAGGGAAGAGGGTGGGAAATGAGATATGAATAGTTTATAAACCAATAGGTCGGTTTACTTACTACCATGTCTGTATTGATCCTGCTAGGAAGCTGCAAGAATAGATATCAGTGCCAAAAAATTCCCCACTGCTGCTGAAACCCTACACTACCTTTTAAATACAGGCTTTATTACTAGTGTAAATACATCCTAGAAGGTTGGCTTTTCAAGTGGTTTCTCTCAGTAACCAACCTTCTTTAAACACATCTGGAACTTCTTTATAGCTCCCAACTACTCTGTGTAGTCACCTGTATGATGAAGGTTAAATGCCGTGGAATTACTGCTGGGGCCTCTGATTACTCCACAGTCACGTGAGTGGATGTATAAAGCAGGGATACAAGGGGCAGAGAAGCACTAAACAAAACCAAGATTATGTTCCTAATTGAAATGGCAGGCTGGGGTTTCTGCATATAAAATCTGGAATCTGAGCTTACTTTCCTTCACATCATCTGTTTCAGCTGCTCCACATTCCAGGACTCCTTCAGCCTTGACCTCATCTCTAAAATATATTCTCCCTTCAGTCAATTAGAAGTTCTCAAATATACAATCTTTACACCCAGCAACAGGGCAGATCTGCTGATTGTCTCCCTTCAGCAGCCTGGGTGGCCCTTGGAATGAGAAAGTGTCCCAGGAGTGGGGAATTCCCATTGTCTGTAGAGAGCAGAGCTGGATCTCACAGCCCCACCAGGCTGCTCCTGCACAAGGGCAAGGAGGTATAAAGGTATGAAGGGAAGCACTAACTCCACACGTTTTGTCCAGGGCTCTCGAGATTTATGCAAAGTACCTGCCAACCCTAAAGATCTTGAAATTGAAATAGAAAAAGGAACCTATGAAGTTAATTCTGAAGGAAAAGCTGAAAAATGCTACAGATTGGATCTCTTGGCTTCCAACCTCTGTCTGCTACCTCAACAGCTGCTACTCCTTCACTAAATAAAGGTATAATCCTTAAGGAAATTTATAAAACATTTTCATCACATGTGGACATCAATGTCACCGATATCCAGACATCTTTTACTACTACCCCAGCTCATTTGATCATTTGTTGCTATTTCATCCCCCAGTTCATTTGTTGCTCTTTGTTTAACCAGCATTCTTGTTTTCAGACTGCTGTATCTATGGAATGAAAGGGTTCTCGAGTCATTAGGTAATATGTGCCACAAATAACTTGATAATCATTGTAACTGTGAATCAGACCTATAGTATCCAGCAGAAATAATTCCTTTGATGACAGTCTTTCTTCCTGTACAATCTATGCCTTATCTTCTTCTAAAGCTTTCATGAGGTCATTTGACCAAACCCTTGCCCTTCTTAATTTCTGAACCCTGACAGCTAATTTAAGAATATATTTTATTACTTCTTTTGTTTGCACAGTACTCTGTATCGGTGCTGATATGGTGTTCCCCTGGCTCTTCAGAGATTAAACAGCATATGGAAGGAAAAGTAGAGCAATGCAGAAGAGGCTCCCCAAATCTCATTTAAAAAGTAGAATAATATTTTTTAGGAAAATGTGGTCAAATCAATTCACACACAACATGACTAGTTTTTTTGCTATAGTACACCTAAATGTATGATACAGTCCTATATTACTCATTTCTATGATAATTTTGCATCATTGCTAAAAAACCCTGTTGCCATGAAGAAAATGAAATCCATGATTCACACCCACAACATGTAACCAGTACTTCCTACTCACTGCAGGGAGTTCTGTTAAACAGTAACAGCACAATAAATCTTTTTTTTTTTTTTTTTTCAGTTAAAATGCATTGATAAGCAGTTGTCAAAATCAATCCTCTATCCAACAGCATGAGAGTATGATATCTAGAACTCCCTGACCTGGAGAAATTAATTTTCCCTGTTATATAAGACATGCAAATAACTTCAAACCGATTCTTTTCTTCCAGAGATGTTGTGTCACAATGTTTTTTACAGCAGAGCACCTACACAACTGTGAAGCTGAACTGTAACTGCTCGGGGAACGCTGCTGGAACACACACAAACCCACAGCCCAGCAAAGCAAATGGGGCAAACAGTCACGTCCCTGCAGACTCATCCTCCAAGGTAAGTAAGCACCAACTCTCTGAGCTCCAGCAAGAACTTCAGTGTAACGCCGAGTCCAGGGATTCACTGGGTTCTATTTCCCTTTAACTCAGCAACTGCGCTGAAACTGTTCAAAATTAGCAGAACTCAAACCTGCTGAGGGACTTTCCCCGTTCTAGGCAGACCCGTGTGTGCTCCTGAGCTGCTCTCACTGCAGAGGGCACAAACCTTAAACCTCCTTGGTTCTCACCGGGTTTTAGAGATAGGGCACGATTAATGCTGCTGACATTTCAATTCTGTATTCCATAATCTTATCATTTGCACAAATGGTGTGAAACAAAAGCAATTTAAGTTTCCACAGAGAGTTTGGAGCTGTCTGATGGCCATCGTGCTCTTGTTATTAGCTGGGAATACGGTCAACTCCAGCTCTTCCACGAAACCCTCAATCTGCAGAGACTGACAAAAGGCAAGGCTTGACAAACTGACAAAACATGACATCTTAATGAGGTTTTATTTTTTGCAAGTGTTACTGGATAGTCCACGCCAGAAGCTGGAATTGGGGGCAGGGCTGGAGAAGAATGCAAGGCAGTAGAAAACATGGATAACGTAACCTGCGTGATCCTGCAACTGCTTTTCTACTCACAAACCAGATTTTAGCGAGTATGTCAAATTGGCATGATATGTGACAGAACTTTTGGCTGCAGATCTTTCTGTTAGTACTGAAATATTCTTAAATGAAACATTGTGTTCTGATTTAAAATACCCACAACTAAATTTGCAGCCTTTCTCCTTGCACTGGCTATAACATATGTTTCCTATAACAGGGTATACTACTGTGAGAAAAGATAGAGCCAATTCCCTTAAACCCTTACCTGTTATCGCTTAAGAGTTGATGTTACAATAGGAAACGGAGACACACACAGGAGTGCTTTTCTAGTATTTCACACAATATGAACCCCCCTTTTGCCTTTAGTGTTGTGCTCTAGGCAGGTTTGTCCACAAAGAGAGAAACGGAAATATTAATAAATTGCTGACTTATTTTCACCCGGGAAATCACTTGGGACAAAAAAAGCCCCAAACAAGGCCAAAAGCTGCAAGGCCGGGTTTGAGCGAAAACGCTGCCTTTTCATCCCACGGGGGATTCCTTTGGGACTCGGCGGGCAGCGGGAGCGGTGCCCGCGCAGCGGGGCCGTGCCGGGGCCGTGCCGCTGTCACCTGGCGGCGGGCGCGGGGGGCGGAGGCGGGGGCCGCGCCCGCCCCC
>VWZG01004336.1:790309-854765 GCA_013396735.1 Grallaria varia | reverse complement strand
CTGCGGCTGCGGCGGGAGAGCGCCAGCCCCGCGCTCCCACCGCCCTCGGGGCCGGCCCGGGAGGGGGGTGTGGGAAAAGCCGAGCCATGGAGCTCGCCCTTCTTTTGCCAAGGCTCTCGCCCCGCCGGGACTAAGCCTGCGCTGGAGGGGAATCACTGCGAGGGAGAAGCGCTGATCGCAGCGCCGGTCTTTTGCTCGCCCCGTGCGCCGCCAGCGCCGGGATATTCCCCGCCTGCAACCTGAAGTCACCGCTCCTGGAACGGCTCCGCCGCCCCGCCGGTTCACCTTTGCCTGCACTTAACCAAGCGTGCAATTTGGGTTTAATGGAGCTGGGTTTATTGTTCCTCTTTGGACTTACGCTTACGTCGACTGCAGGTAACGTGAATTTCTTCGTTCCTTCCTTCCTTCGCCCCTTTCCCACGCATGCACACAAAGAAGGGCTGGGTGGGTTTTGTTGGGTTTTTTTTTTTTCCTTTTCCTCCTTCCGAAGGGCTGCGGGCGAACAGCCCCCGCTGCGGGGCGCGGGGCAGAGCGCGACGCCAAAGGCATCGTTTGGCCGCACGGAGGGCTGAGACCAAACCGCGCCGCTCAGCGGGGCAGCGGCCGCGGGCACAGCGGCGCTCGGAGCGCCCCGAGACACCCCGGGGAGCGGCGGCGGGGCCGGTCCCCTTACCCCAGGGGGGATGTGCGGGCTCCGGTCCCCTTACACCGGGGGGGATGTGCGGGGTCCGGTCCCGTTACCCCGGGGGGGATGTGCGGGGTCCGGTCCCCTTACACCGGGGGGGATGTGCGGGGTCCGGTGCCGTTACCCCGCGGGGGATGTGCGGGGTCCGGTGCCGTTACCCCGGGAGGGGATGTGCGGGGTCCGGTGCCGTTACCCCGGGAGGGGATGTGCGGGGTCCCCGGGCGCTGAGTGCTGCTCTTGCCTCCCCGCAGGGTCGGCGCTGCCCCGGCCCCGCTCCCCTTTGCCCCCGGTGCCCCGGGAGCGGGACGAGAGCGGCGCGGCGGCGGCGGGAGGGGCCGGGGGGCTGCGGCCCCGCGCTCGGCGCTGCACTTGCTACACCTACAAGGACAAGGAGTGCGTGTACTACTGTCACCTGGACATCATCTGGATCAACACCCCCGAGTGAGTGCGGGGGGCGCGGCGGGAGGACGGGAGCGGGGGATGCCGGCCCGGCCCCGGGCGGGGGGAGCCGGAGCCGCCCCCAGCGGGGTCAGGGGGGGACGAGGGAGCCCGAGCGCTGCCCCCGGAGCCCCCCCGGGACCCCCGGAGCGCGGCGACATCGGCACCTGCCGGGCGGGGACAGGGGGACCCCGCGGTCCGGGTGCCACCCAGGTCCAGGTGCCACCCGTGTGCCTGAGACACCAGGGAGCAGCGGGTGTTCTCCAGCGGAAATCTGTTTCTAATAACCCGCTCGTTAGGAAAGCAAGAGGAGCGAGCCTGTGCGCAACTGTACTGGTCTGGATAAAAATTAATACGGAAAAATACCGTGACATTAATTATTTAAAAAAAAAATCAATATACCAGATTTTAAGATGTCCCAAAAGGAAACTTTTCACAATTATGTTTTGTGGAACGGCAAGCACAAGCTTTTGCTTCAAGGCATAATGAAAACAGTTTCTGAAGACGTTTCCCATGGATTGGAAGTTGGGATTTCTACACGGGGCAGGGGGAGTGGAGCACGTGTGCAGGAAAGCAGGGGCTGGTACTGACAGTGCTGAACAGAAAACCATCCCAAAGGTTCCTGGAGGCCTCCTTTTCCTACACCTGTGCACAGATCCTGTCTCGCTGAGTAACGAAAACAGACTGAAGGATTTGTGGGTTCTCACGGGCTGACAGGTTTCAGTCCTGTAGCAACCACAGCGATCCGTTCAGTAAAAAACAATCAGATCCGCTGAACCCAAACCCAAATTACTTTCAGAATTCAAGTTCCTCAGCCTGTATGACTGTGAACTTCTCCACACACCACAAAGTACCTCAGTGACTGAAGTTTGGGAACAGTTGTACTAACTCAGTTACAATTGCAAAGCTTTTAACCAGATTAAAATAACAAAAGTAGAAAAATAGAAAGTAGCAGTAAAAGAAGGTTAAGTCAAATGGGGTTTAGGGCACTTAATTTGTAAATTCACGTGTGTGTCCTGGCCAGAGGCCATGTTTGATGATGTCTTTTGAACTTCTACCAGCCTGTAAGTATCATGTATTCACACAAGTCATTCAGCTCTTTGAGTTCCATACCTGCACTAATCCACCCCAGGATTACTTAGAGTTATTTTAGCCAAATATTTATGACTCAGTAAATTTAAGTCAGAGCTCACCAGTGAAAACGGGGAAATGACATTCCTTTTCCCCTACGCACTGAATAAATAGACCACTGCTAATTTTAAACACACGCTCCTCTTCTTTTCTTTTTCCTTTCTTTTCCCTTTAGGATATCCTGTTTTAAGTCTACAGGAATGACAGTTTGCATTCCAGTGGGAAAAGTATTTAGTGTGCATTAAGAATTTTTCATACCTGAAAGTTTTGTACAAACATCACAAAAGAAAGAAAAAAAAGATAGAGGTACATAACATTTTAGTGATACCTAAGCATTAGCAATGAAGTATGTATAATAATCCAAATATTAAACACTTGGGCCACTAAGCCTCTGCTTTCTTAACTGAAGTCAGTTGTACATGAAATAGCTGCAAATCTCTCAGCCCTATAAAGTCCACCCCCACTGGGTATAGGTTACTCTGTAATAATTTGATGTGAGGACTAGGAAATTCTCTTTTTATAACTTTTATGCCATGTGACATTTCTATGCAAATTATGGAATGAATACATTCAATTTCAATACTCAATATTCACATAGAATGTACACTGTAGCTCCCATGCTCCAAAGATGTGAACTTGTGTAACGTAGTAACACTGTTGGAATGGGGTGAATCGGGATAGTGGGAGCCCTCGGGAGCTGGTAAAGACTGGGTGGATGATGGGGGAAAGTAGGGAATTAGGTCAGTAGGAACTGAATTTCCTGGAGTCTGGAAGTGGCTGAAGGGGGCAGCCCCTCGTGCTGTCCCTCCAGCCTGAGCCAGGAGGGTGAGCAGCGACAGGAGCAGGAGATGCAGTTGTACAAATGCCCCTGAGGCTGAAACAGCACAGCTGTGACTTCCAGAAATCCCAGGATTCGTCCTGGGGCAGAGGTGGGCACTAAAATAAGTGTATTAGACATTATGGACCGTTTCAGGGCAACAGAAGCAGCACTAAGATATCACATGTCTGCACGAACAGGCACTAATTCTGCCCTGGTGCCCTACCTGGAGTAACGTCCCAGCAAGGCGCAAGGTACTTCAGGGTGTGAATGAGAGACACCAGGCCCACTTGCACAATTTAATATCCCACGCAAGTCACACTGATGCCTTTACCTGGAACTAACCACTGGATCTGAACAGACTGGCTGTTTGTAAACGGGGCGCTTGTTGCTCTTGTAAACACATTGGTGGAAGTTTTTATATTTATCAAATATTTGGCTCCAATGCAGCTTTGAAGATCCAACACAAGTTTGGAGAAGTTTTCCTAACATCTACTGGTTCTGATATTTTACTTGCTTATGTATTTATCAGTTTTAATTTCCTACAAACTCTACAATTGCTTCCTCTTAACTCTTCTTTCTTCCCCCCTTATTTCCTTCACTTTGTCATTTCTTAGTCCCCACAAAAATTCCTTAGTATTTTCTCAGCATTACTCTTGCCTCCTTATTTCAAGGACAAACTTGAGTTCCTCCTCAGGTTTCTTTTGCTTTTCCCGAGAGGAAATGCTGTTAAGCACTGTTGTAATACAGTTAAAACAAATCTCAGCCATGGCCTCTCCTCCTCTTCTGGAAAAGCAGTTAAGGTTTTTAGCGAGGCTGTTGGAGGCAAAGTGACGATAGATGGCCTGTTTCTGTCCCTGCTGAGAAACCACTTGGATCAGCAGGGGCACAGTTGTAGAAAAGCACAAAACTGCCAATTGTGGAGCCTCTGCCTCCCTGCAGCTTGTGCCAATTAAAAGAGAAATTATCTCTGCACACAAGCGTTGAGCATTGCTTTACAGCCGTGCACGAACCACTGCTGTCAGGGCAGACCACTGAGAGCGTCCGTGTTATTTTGGCATAGTCAGCCTTTTATGCTGGGAACAGTGGGAGCCTTCAGTGGAAGGGAAGATGACCTAAAGAAAGGCAGGTGAGTCAGAACAGAACAATGCAATTATGTGGCGTAGACAAAGCCTACAGAACAAAGATAATTAAAAGCTGGTAAACTGTTTTCACCGATAAGATTGATTAGTCAGGAATTAGTTTGCAAATTTTTGTCATGTGATAAATTGTGGTTATCTTGATCTATAGCTACAGACACATTCTAAAGAAGAATGAATTGTCTTTTAAGCAGGACCAACTGATGTAATACAGACAAAATTTAATGCTTAATTCTGTAAGTTAAAGAAGAAAATATAGGCAAGACTACATTTAGATCTGCACTTCTTCAAAGGGGTCCTGTATTTCCATATGAACTGAGCTGTGCATCTGACAGCAACATGTGGTTAATTAATAACATTAATGTGGCTTTGTGAAGCATCAAGAATGCTCATAATGATTAGTAAAAGATTAAAAGGTGACAACTCTTAAGAAAGTGGGACTATCATGAGGACACAGTATCAGATGCTCCAGTGGTCTTCAATTCTAAAATAGAAGTACAAAAGACTTTCTGGCAATAATCAATTTTCAAAGGAGAATTCCTTGCTCAAACTAAGCACCAAAAATAAGAACAGTTCTTTTGACTGGTTTAAATCAAAGCAAAAGTGTGTGGTTTGGGTTTTTTTCCCCTAGATGACATGTCTCATTTCAGTACTTGCTATTATGTTCACAAGAGGAGTAACTGAATGAAATTGTATGACCACGTTTACATGATGATCTAAGAGTTCTGTGTGCCAAATACACGAATTTCTGAATCAGGGAAATTGGATGGATGGACAAAGTGAAAGGAGGAGTTTGATCTACCACTGTGTTTGCTGCCCTGACCCTCTGCACTTAACACGTGCTCTGTTTCCTCTGTGGAAGGACTTGCATCTGTTACTTTTCTGTGTGGGATATGCTGGAGAGGATCCAGTGGGTGTTCCATGGCGTGTGAGCACACGGGGACACTGGAAGGATGTGGGGTCACGTAATAAAGAAATCTGTTTCTGTAACACATGCAGGTCAGACACTCTTTAGCACTAGGTTGGCTCCAGAGAGTTCCCAATGGAAATGTGTTTTCCTGACCTAGGGTGACCACTGGTCGGGGTGAGGAAGGCTTTGCATACACATGGATTGTTTTGGTCTCTCCTGAAGGTGATGATGGATGGGTTTGTTAGTGACTTGTCAGAAGCCAAACAGACCACAGCTGATTCCACAGGCAGTCAGCTCTCCAACAGCTACAAGGGAATGATTATTGCTCATTTCTGACTTAGGTTACCATCAGAGAATCATCTT
Source organism: Grallaria varia (assembly GCA_013396735.1). Classification (NCBI taxonomy): domain Eukaryota; kingdom Metazoa; phylum Chordata; class Aves; order Passeriformes; family Formicariidae; genus Grallaria; species Grallaria varia. The sequence goes on along the minus strand of VWZG01004336.1, from coordinate 849,282 downwards.
AGAATGGAAACACTCTGTGCCCTTTCATTGCTTCACTCGTAGTTTCATGTATAGACTTAAAGTGATTTCTTGGGATGTTGTTGCAAAAAAGACTTAAGACAACCCATTGGTTGCTCCTGCTCTGCTGACTCACTTTTCCTTCACAACATCTTTTTGTTACCTACACTTCATTGGTCACTGCAAAACAAAACTTAAAATGCTTTTTGTCCTTATGGGCATTCAGTGATATTCTAAAGTATTATAATTACGCCAAAGCTAGAGAATTATCTTCATCATTAACTAAGTATAGATGACGTCCCGTATTCTACTGGAAATAAAAGCACACAGCTCAAGATTTCTTGTTCAGCAAAACAATTAAGCAGGTGGTTATAAACTTTAGATCAGATTGTGAATACCCAGTAGCCAAAGGCATGATGATAAAACAGTGGCTGCAAGCCAGGCAGCTCAACCAAGGAAGCTGCTCTGTCTGCTAAACAGTGCACAGGGTTAACCATCTGAGCCAAGTGCCAACAGTGAAGTGATAAATCTTCTGTGGAGTTGATTTTTCTGACTGAAGCTTGCCCTGATTTTGCAATCTTTGCTACCCACATGTTCACTGAAATCTATTTGTCTTGCACAAATCTTCACAGCAAATGAAGATTATTTCAAATAGATTTACTGAACGTAACAGGCTTCTGCTGCAATTGTTACATTGTGTCACGGACAAACTGATTTGACTTTTAGGCCTGTGTATTCAAAGAGTTTTTCTTGCATGTTTAAATCGTGTGCTGACTTCACAGCCTCAGTGTCTCTGCTGTCTGAGAAGTGCCCACCTTGCAAGCCCTCCTCAGTCGAGAAGCAGGATCTGTCCTTTAATCTTCCTGCAAAGCTTATTCACAGGGGCTCCCAGCAGTGATGCTTTACAGCAGGATCCAGAAAGACTTGGAAAGAGTTGACTGTGCAGCCAAAATCCCACATCCTGGCAGGAGCTGGCGATGCAGGACACGGGGTCAGGGATGGGACACTGGTGGCCACTGCCTTGAAATCTCATTTCTGCTGGTCTAAGTCTAAGGATAAACAGTCTCGAGGGCTGTCAAACCACAGTCACTTTCATCAGTCTTATATTTTAACACCACGTGTTTATTTTCCCTGGGTGTTTGAGTTTTTATTTGTTTTTAAACCAGTGGTGGATTCTGAACTATACAGGCTGTGGGGAGTGGTAGGAACATGAATTAGTGTGTGTTCTTTGTGGGCGCTGCTGGGGTGGCTTCAGCAATAAGTACTCTGAATTTTTGTTTGAAAAGGTACCATTTGACTCTTCATTTGATCCCTTTCATCCATATTTCCCAGCAGTTCTGCCTTTTGGCACTCACCTCACAGTGGTTTTGTGTTAGAGCCACTTCCTAATGACACCCTGTGCCAGTCAGAGGGAGAAAAGGAATAATGGGAGCTTGGGCCTGACAGGCAGAAAATGCTGCACCAAATTTTACTTATACTAAAAATCATATATCTCACCACAGAACTGGGAGCAAATTAGGACCACTAAACTGAGGATGTAGAAAAGAAGGTTGGAGCTATAAAGGATAAAGGTTTGTTTCCTCTGAAAATAACTCTACCTGCAACAAGCTCAGAAAAAGTCCAGCTTCTGAGATGGAGTGTGTGGTTAGGATGACAAAACCAACAAGGCAGGCACTTCTTGAGGAAGGTGTTTGACTTAAATAATGATGATAAGCAAGTGTTAATAGGGGAGGTACATTGATTGTGAACACCTAAAAACATATGGCTGTTACAGGCGGAGTTGGAGCCAACTTTCAGAGCAGCCAGTGGTCTCTTCCTAGGTGGAGCTCCACCTTATTCCTGCAGTGGCTTTTCATGGAAGTACACACAGAAATGTCTCTGCTTTCCCCCAAGCATCTTTCATTCTGGAGACATTTCGCTTCACTTGGAGGATGGTAAATTCTGCTCCCTCTCCATGTTCTTTGTGTTCAGTGGTCCTTCCAGGGATCTCACACATTTTAGGATTGTCTGAAAATGCTGGAGACTGTTGGGAGCCTCGCTGGCCTGGATGCAGGCCAGAAAATATATTGCTGAACACTGAAATCGCAGCATCTAAGATGATTGCTGCAACCCCCTCATCCCTTTGTTTTGGCTGAAACTCCCCAGTGCCCTGGAGGTATCTACTGTGCTTAAGTGGCTGGGAAAGTAGAAAATAATAGCAGCTCATAGGTCAATTATAATGTAGCATGAGAAACTCAGCCCCATGTTATAAAAATTAAAATAAACCAATTAGATTTGTCTGCCTGAATTCACTATAAGTGAGGGACAGCAGGACTTAGGCAAATCATACTTCCCAATCTGACCTGAGGGCATTAATCATTCAGTGGACAGGTTTATTCGGTGGGAATTTTCCCTGATATCCTTGGATCAGAATGGCTGCTCCACTATTACTCAGTCCTTTTTGTCTTTTTTCAACCCTCCTCCCCCCAAAAAAGTTCACTATTTCTTTTAATTTACTGGCCAAATTTTGCTTCAAGAGCTAGCTGGCTTTTGGGGGAGAGCCTTTATGATTACATTTTGTGGACATAAAGTACAGAAATAATCTAAGTTATTTCCGCATCTGATATCTGCAGATCTATACTTTTTTTCCTTTTCACATTCTAGAAGGAACATTTGCTGACCTAAAGATTGCTGCGTGTTCCTTCCACTGCAGAAATCCAAAGTGTTTCAGGTGACAAGAGCACAATGTGCTGGGATTAGTTTTTTCTGTTATAGGTGGAATTCTCTTTCGTTAACAGACCTGTTGCACTGACTAATCACAATTACATCTTACGGAATAACTGCAAGTACTGGAGAGGTGTGAGAGTGTTTTTTACAGAATAAAGAATGAATAGCTTACAGTGAAGAAGAAACGACTTCCTTAAACTCAGACCTTCTCTAATCTAGAAAGTGAACCCCACAAAAGAGAGCAGCTCCCCCGAAATCCTGGATTTGTGCCTTGCCCATCAGATACCAGTTCAAGGCAGCAGGAAAGGCTGACCCAGAAGTGCACGGGTCTGCTCCATCTCCACTTGGCAGAGAAGAAAGGCACGAAGGACACGCTTAAAATACATGGAAAGCCCTTTCACTGCTTCAGGAGAGCCTTGTTCTCCTAAAGGAAGAAATGCTGCGGGCCGAGTTAAAGGTCAGAAATTCAAAGGTTATCTTTTTTTTTTTTTCCCCAAAACATGTTTGGAAATGGCTCTTAGCACAAGGAATACCATCCGAGGGAACTGGTTGCTCAGGGTGCCCAGAAACCTGGAGCAGGTTGGCAGCCAACAAATCTGAGCCTGCCCCTCACCGAGGAGACCCAAAGTGCCCTGTGGGGACCAAAGTCCTCAAGCTTTGACTAAAGAAAACAGAGGCCTCGCCTGAAACCGAAAGCAAAGAGACCTTTTTTGGCCACACAGGTGCTTGGTGACAATCACATGTTGGCAATAGTTCCCACTCAGGGTGCAGAAGGGGTGATTCTACCACCGTCATTTGGCACCTGAGCGTTGCAACACCACAAAAACGATGAAAAAAGAGCAGCACCATAAAAAATTATAAAAAAGAGCAGCGTTTGCTAATCACATGCAACAATCTAAGATTAAGGAGCTGCGAGGCAAATGCTCCTGATACCTGTTCAAGTGAACCCCTTCAGCATCTCCTCTCCCCTCTGAAGTGCTGAGAAAGAGGCATGAACTAACTTGAAACACGGATATTTTCAGCTGCTGGAATGATAACCACACACACACTACCCTTTGCTTAAGGGCTGTGATTTATGGGCTCTGTCAGAGTCACTGACAGGCAAGAAAACAGCTCTATTTTTTGGTTCTCTCAGGATACTGTTGGAAAGACTCTGGGTTGCTCTTGAAGTGTCTCTGGTTTGGGGCTGAATTTCTGGATTAGAAATCAAACCCAGGGATATTGGGAGTATTGTTATATTCCTATCTCTGCACAGTAGCTTACAGATCAGCTTCACTCGGGTGTTCCAGGTAATTCTTCCCCTTGTCAGAGCACTGGCAGGTATTTTAGGCCACTGAGAGCAAAGTGGTCCCGAATACGTTTTCTAAGCTATGAAGCAAATCCTATAAGCATTTTATGTTTCACAGAGCATGAAGTACTTCATTAGAAAGATCAGAAGCAGCATCTAAAATATCAATTTCCTTCTTTGCTTAGGGCTGTGATTCATGGCTCTTATCACTTGTAATTAATTTATATTCTCTACCCCTCCCTGTTTGCTGGAATTTACTGTTTCTTACGAAAGACAGCAGACTGTTCCTCAATCACTGTAATTCCCATACTGAGGTACTAAAGTGAAATTGAAAGTTAATGGCAATTCGAGTTGGTCCATTCATTTGCAAACTGCGGAAATTAAGGATAAAACACATTCCCTTCTTCCTCTCTGGCTATTCAGGCAGAACCTCTGACACCAGGCAAACTGCAGCTCAGTCCCACAGAGACTCTGCTTTAGACAATTAAGAGTAAAAATAGAAAATCCAGTATATCATATTTTGGAAGAGTTGTCTTTTTAACAAGGAGCCACTTTAAATAATGAGAATAGCATAGTGCAGTGTTTTATGTCTTGTTAGCATAATGTGGGATGACATCTGCAAAAGCTGCAAGAAGCTTCTTTATCCCCTGGCAAACTCTCTGGCATGAACAGGCCTTTCACATTTGGCTGGAACACACCAAATTAATCTTTCTGTTTCAGTCTCAGTTTGAGCAAGAAGTTGAATAATAGAATTTTACCCAGCAGTTTTCATAGAGGATTTGCCACTCTTAAAAAAAAAAAAAAAAAGAAACCCCCTCCTGTTCCTGTCTCTAAATACCAGCTATTATTTAATTAAAATAAATAAATGTGTAAAAATACAACCATACAGCAATTATTTATGCCAGAAGTTACCTAAATTAGCCACTCAACATTCATCATCTAAAGTAGATGGCAGTAGAGAATTCTTAATACTCTTCAGGTATAAAATGGGACTCACTCCTAATCCTAAAGACAACAAAAAGCGTTTTAAAGGGGTATTTGAGAAGGGAGGCCAAAATCAAGTCCTGAAGTGTTTTGAGACAAATCTGCATATTCTTGCTCTCTCCCAAAGTCTGGGCATAGGAATAAAGGGAAAATATGCAACAGTTTCTGCAGGGAGATGAGGCAGACCAGGGTGTGCTGAAGAAAAGCCATTTCAGGGGCTCTCAACACAGAAATATTGCTCGTGATTTTCTATCTTTCAGTGTGATTTTATGATAAATCTAACTCAGCCAGGTGTGCTCTGGTTCAGGCTGTGAAAGGTAAGATGCACAAGCTCATGGGTACTAGAAGGGCATGCAGGGGCTTCAATAAATGATTTGCATCAACTGTACTGATGTTACATCCAAAATTATTGCAGGCATCAGGAAAATAATGTTTCTGAACCTTCCAGCCCACCATGCGTGTGGGAAAATGGCAGATTTGCAGCTTTCCCATTAATAGCCTAATGATGCCTTTATGAAAGCAAATGAAAGAAGCACAACTATGCGAAGGTAGTGGTTGCACCCTGATTATTCAGGCTTTGTTCTGTAACCTTTCTCTAACCCTTCTACATCTACTCTTACTTCCTTCCACCCCCCTCTGCCCCCCTTTCTTGCTTTGGAACATGAGACTGCCTTCAGATTTTTAGGGTTTGTGGAGTTGTGGGTTGCTCAGCCCATCCCTCAAGTCCCCAGGAGCTTTTATGGGGCTCCAGAAGGTTCATGTGGTGGACAGCTGCTGTCACTTGAGATTCCTGAACAACTCAAAGGAGAATCATTTATGACATCAGTCCAAGCCCTCCAACTCTTTTTGGGAATGCTGGCAGGCAGTGATTGACTATAACCCATGAAAGAGCAAAGCGTGCCAGACTGCAGGGAAATAAAGAGCTACCTCTTCTATCCCTTGGTGTCTGGAGTGCACAACACGAGCTGTCATGGAAAGGCACTAATGGATTCATACAGGGAAGATTATCCAGCAGTTTCCCACATCTGTGACCCCAGAGACTGTGTTCCAAACACAGTGTAGTAAAAGACTCATGCTGACAGTTTTCTCCATTTGTCAGTGATAAAATTAATGGCAAGTCAGGCTCCAAATCAAGAAGATGACAACAAGCACACAGAGTTACTTGTGTGGTGACATCAGCCCAGCTCCTTTGCCACTTCATACCAGCCACAGCACTGGCTGTAACAAATATTGTACACACGGGAGGGCAAGGAACACAGCACAGGAACAAGGAGTAAAAGAAGCAATAACCTGGGGAAGTATCTGGATCAGCTTTTAGGTATTCCCAGTTTTTTTAGATCGTGTAGCCGCCAATTAGTTCTGCCAGTTGAGCTAATTGTATGCTACTTCATAACTTGGTGAAAGCCTGAGCTGACAGCAGAAGTTATGATCTGTTATAGGGAGAATTTATGTGAGCATAAGTTTTGATTTTTGGGCCACTATTTATTGCTTTGCATCAATGGACCTCTTTACTGAAATAGAAAAATATGGAATATTATTTTAATTGGCTTCTAAAATACACGATCTGTGTGATTCCCACAACAGGAGGACTGTGCCCTATGGACTGTCCAACTACAGAGGCAGCTTTAGAGGCAAAAGGTCTACAGGCCAGATTCAGAGCACTTCCCAGTCCTCACTCCGATGTTCCTGTTCGGATGCTCAGGACAAACAGTGTTTGCAGTTTTGCAGAAGAATGCAAGACAGACAAAGGTGAGTATCAGTGTTGCCCCCTGTGCACACGATTTGACTATTTCATGGAGATCAATTAGTCAAGTTGCATTTATCAAACGGAACTGATTAAAAACCCCCATGGATCTTTAACTGAAATCCCCCTCCCAGCACAGTGGGTTAACCCTGGCCAGCAGCCAAGCACTTCCAGAGCTGCTCCTTCACTTCCCCCTCGGTGGGACAGGGCGGTGAACGGGAAGAACAGAAGTGAGAAAACTCAGGTGTCACATCAGAGTTTCGTAGGCGAAGGAAAGAGGCCAGAGCCAGCCAGTGCTGCCTGGAGTTTTCTTTTTGCTGTTCCTTTTGTGATGTGGACAAACAGCAGATCTGCCCACTTAGGGGGCGTTATGAATATTGCACTGCTCTGTCCAGTCTAACAGAGCAATCGCTCTGTCATTTTGTGAATGGGGACTTGATGAGAGCACTTACAAACTGGGAAAATCTCTCTTCTCCAGAAATCATGGAGCAGTGAAAAAGACAGAGGAGAAAGACAAATGCAGGGAAGAGGAGCACAATTCCATTCAGTAGCACAGAGAGTTTGGAGGATTCTGAACCATCAGGTATGCTACAGATGTTTGATACTGAAAACAAATACTAATTTTCCATAAATGTTCTTAGTATTTGCAGCACCCTTAATGTTATAAATAAGGGCAGATTTTGACCCTTGAGTTGTTTGTTTTTTTACATACGTAGTTTTAAAAATAACCTTTGCTATATGCAGAACTGCTACAACCTTCCTCGTGCTGCTCGAGCTCCTTCATAAATTGGATTCTTTGGCCATGAGCCAACACATATTTTGGCCTTTTTTTTTTTTTTTTTTCTTTTAAGGGCAAGGGCTGTTCCTGTCTATCATGGCTTTGCTCATTTAGCACTGCAGCAACTTAAGCTCCCCATCCCAGTACAGTGCTTCAGTAAAGCTTGAATTGCCAGGGTAAAGAAACAGAGAAGAACTTTGTGGGAAAAGTATCTGAAGGGAAAAATAAATCTGCTTTCGATAACAGATATAAAGGGGTTACTGTGATGTGGCAGCCAGTTGCAATTACTTCTAAAAAAGTCACACTATCACCCAAAACTTTTTGCTGTGAAGGGAAGCACTTGGATTAGAAGCCCTCAAGCTGAATTTAGTGCTGTGATTATCTGAGCAGAGTTAACCAGAGAACTGTGCAGTGTTTGGGGTACACACAAGCAAGGAGGTGAACCACAGGTCTGTCGGGTGATAGGGAGTCACACTATGCAGTTTGGTTGCATTTTCTTTGTTCGTTTGCTTTTTTTAAAGCTTTAACATTTAGTTGCTGGAGCTCAGAAACAAGAACTTAAAACTGCAACTCTCCCTTGAGATGGACAAACTTGATGCTTCAGTGTGATGCCAGTGGAGAACTGAGCAATGCACCACTTCCACTGCAGCAGTGCCCTCCGGGGGCACCTGAACCTGCACGGAGAAGCTGCGGCCGTGCTCCCCTCGTCAGAGTCTCAGTACAGGATAATCTTTGTCATGGAACTGGCAGGGAATGGATCACCAGGGAAGACAAACTTCAAAGGCACATCCAAACTTCGGCAGCGCAAAGTTGCAAGAAGCATTTTTTGTGTTTTGTCTGTGTGACTTACAAGAGTACGACAGAAACACACTGTTAACACACTGTTCCTCTGACTCTGGGTCTGAGGGCGCCATCCACGGCTTTGTGCAGGCAGCTGTAACTGGGGAACGTGGGGAGCTAGAGAGAGATTGCCTCTACATGAGTTCTCATTAGGAATAAACAGATGCAAAATATTTCTCTTGTTAATGTATGCAAGCCTGAATCATCATATCATGGCAGATGTTTAAATGACAGTATCTATGCAGAATAAATATGAATGGCTAATATAAATATTATTATAAACTATAGCAAGTTAAGAGTATACATTGAGTATTCAATAGATTACCTAATTTAGGCACAAATTATTCCTGCACTTTGAAGTTCCATTCAAAAACACTTACAGTGATTATTTAATGATGCACTGTAAGGTGGTGAACAGAACTTCAATTGTTCAGCCCAAAGAATTTTTCTAAAGATACAAAGGTGGGACTGTGGAACTTCGAGTGAAGCTTCCGACAATCAGAGGAACTTGTGGTTGCTGTTCCAAGCCCCTGCCCACGTCACCATCCACAGCACACCCATTTGCCTTCGCTGGTGCCACAACCACACATTTATCTCTTCCTTCAAACACCGTCACTGAATGACTTGGGAACCCGGCAATAAGGACAGAATCCACCCCTGGACATTTGTCAGTGTACACGACTCCTTCAGAAATCATGGACTTCTTTTTGCTACGAGGATGCGAGAGCAAGCAAGGGAAAAAAAGAGTACCTTTTGCAAGTCCTGTTCTATATTATTTAAAAAGAGAGAAAATCCCTTGTGACAAATTTTTTTTTTTTGGGTTGACTGACCTTCATGCAGACTTTCCCCAGGGCATATAGGTTAAACTCTGACCCCACGACATTAAATTATATTTTATAAGAAGAAAGATGGACACCAAAAGAAGAGTGAAAAGAAATCAACAGTACAGATGCTTATATAGGGCTTAAACCAGTGGTAATAGATTTTGTTTGAAACAAGAAATGGAGGGCTTTGCCAAAACATATGATATATTTTATATATATGTGGATATATTTCATAAATAAATTATTACCATTATAAAATTAAATATATCTTTCAGTTATTACATTTGTATCAGTTTCTTACTTGCTGTATAGCTAATTTTGTACATTTAGAGAAAACAGATTATTGCCTAAAACCACTTCACATAATATTTTCCCCTATTTTTTTAAAAGGCACTGTATAGTTTTGGAGATTAAAAAAAAAAAAAAGTAATCAAGCTCTGTTATGAAGAATGCTCAGTGTTCCTTTATGACCACAAACTGGGAATGTTTCCCCCCGAATTCACACGCCCAGATCCCTCACCTTGCCTTGTTTAAGATACTGGCAGTTCTCCTGTAACAGTCTGAGAATTATGAAAATCTAAGAACAAATTCCATGATAACAACTATGCATAAAAAGTGACATTCCAGTTTTGTGTCCCTTTTGCTAAAAATGTGACCCTCAACTGGCCCCAACGGGGGACAAACAGGGCAGAAACAGTGATTTGTGCCAAGGTCTTTCCAGGAAGGACATTCCCTGATTCCAGCCCTGTCCTGAACATCCCCAGCCTTCCAGAGCCTCCTCAGGGGATACAGTTCAGCTTTTGGATGAACTGCCCAGTCTGGGCTTGGAATTCTACTGTCTTCCACCATGAGAATTCCACTGATAGGCTGCATTTGAAGATGGGTTCCCCCCTTCCCCAGCCCCACAGCCCTTCACTCTATTTTACACATTCACAAAAACCCACAACTGGGTTCTTCGTGCTTTGACATGCAGGTAGAATCAGAATGGGGGGCTACAGGTGGTGTTGTTGTTTCTTCCTCAAGAAAGAAAAACACATTTTTCTACATGAATTCCCCTTTCAAGTGGTTTGGGACTCTGCACAGTAGCTGAAAATATCGTGCCACTGGACCACTAATAGGTAATGTAAAAATCAACCCACTGGGATTACACCAAAAGGACAAAAAGGAGAAATAATGTTCTATCAAACTTGGAAGAGGGAAAATCTGAAGTTTACTCTAGATATTTCCAAATAAATCTAGAATCCACATAATATACCTGAAAGTTCTGTGTGCTGGGTTCTGGTATTGAACTACCACTATTCCATGTCAGAACAGTTAACAACCATGAGACACTTTTTACCTAATTTCATATATTTATAGAAAACATCAGCATTAACATTGCTCTGCTCTTAGTTACTCACTTTACCTATTTTTAATTTGCAACTAGAAGGCATTAAGCTAATTTGAAATACAGTTCTTTAAAAATTGGACACAGGATTAACTGGATATACAACCAACAAATGTTTCTAACTAAGAAACAACTAAAATGTGATAAATCATAAGAGGATTATTTACAGAAGTTAGAATTAGATGTTCTTTCAACATGTAACATTAGGACAGTTAGGTGTACTGCAGAATTATTCTTGGTCTGGGATATTATTTTGAGGACCTTTGTATTTACTTTTGTAACAACAAATTAGTTCCAGCTCTTCCTCTGTTCAATGTAAAACCATATATGTCCAAATGAGCTCCAATTCTGTCAGGGTTCCACAGCTCTCCTTCTGGTTCGCAGGAATAAGAGCCCAGTTTTCAGTTGTTAACAGCAATAAGAACAATAAATGATTAAAAGCCTAAAAAACAATGGGAAGGGAGCCTTGGAACCCTCATTTTTTGCCACAGCAGAGAGGGGATGTGAATGCAGTTGTCAAGTGCAGAGGGCTGAGAGTGAGCAGAGCCCTGTTTTGTTCCCAGAAGGAAGTACAAGAAGTTCAGGACTTACTTTACAGCAAAGCCCTTCAGGGAAACTTATCAGCTCGAGTGGGTGAGTGCCACGGAGCCAAAGGTCTCCACCTCTCCCTCCTGGGCCATGCCTTGGGAAAGCCCCTGCCTGTGAGCTGAGGGTGGAAGGTGCCGTGTCCTCCTCCGGCGCTGGGAGCCTATTCCCGGAGCAGAGCTCCTGGCGCTCCCTGGGCGTTGGGGCACACGGCTGCTCCTTGCTGTGCCCGCTCTTGGGGTCACCACCCTGTTCTTCTGCCCCTCCCCGCACCCAAAACGCTCGCCAAGCCCGGGAGCCGAGTTCTTCTGCAGGTCCTTGTCCTCTTATGTCATTCCTATATCGATCCCCCCAGGGCGGCACCCAGTGCCTGCCACACGCACTCAGAGGCTGTTTTTAGGAGCTGGCTTTCGGAACAGCCAGACACAAATAACTCTGCTGTGACACATGGCCAAGGACAGTCACCGTAACTCCATGTAAAGGTGATTTAAGAAGACAAAATTGTGTGTCTTGATGAAAAGCAAAATGCAGGCTAACCATAAGTAAGACTGAATAATGCAGCTAAAACTTATCGTTAGAGAGGGAACAAATTTTATCCATATGAACATTAAATCTTTCAATCCGCAGCTTGAAATCTATTGGAAGAGTAATCAAGCAAAATTGCAAACAGATGACTCTGGAAACTATGTTTGTTTTCACTGTTAAGAGTTTTACAATGCATAAGATAGAACCTGATCTGGAGAGCTTTATGCTACAAAGAAACGTCAGGATGGAGAGATTTAAAGCGCTAAGCAAAGCATATTGCACTCGGTTTGCCCGGCAGTGGGATCTTTCCAAACATTGCTAAAAGCACATTTTCCAGAGTGCTTTCACTTCCAAGCCTTTCAGCAGTGCCTCAGAAGGCAGAAGGGCCTTGATGTGCACTTCAAAGGTATCTCTGGATCCGTGCTGATCGTTGGTAGCACAGCCGAGCTCCACCAGAGCTCTGGGGTGAGGGTCATGTCCTGGCTCCTGTTCTGCCACGGGAAACACCTCCCTGAGGCCCTGAGTGTGTCGTAGCCCAGAACGGCACAGGGTCCCCACGGGACACCCGTCCCCATGTCCAGGTCTTCTCGATTAGTTCTCTTGTTTTATTTCAGTGTCATCCTCAGCCATTTTGGAACAGACCAAGCTGCTGGTCACTGCCTGAATGCACCACTTGCAGAAACTGGGGAGATGTGTGGGTCTACAAACTCCTTCTGTGCCTCGCTGGTACTCTGGGTTTCGAAATACCTGTCCATGTGCTGTTGTCAGGCACTGGTAAAGGGACACCTTGGCTCACACTTCCTGCAGATGCCTCCAGCAACAGAAGTGGAATTGGTTGAAGTGCAAGTCCCTTCACAACAACTTGGCTACAAATCTTTGACATTCAGGCTCCATTTTCCCTACAAATAACTTTTTTTAAAAAATCCTATATGGACAAGATAATTTAGACACAAAAGGGCCAGTATGTTAAACAATGAAATACTGTTATAGAAGGTGAGAGTTTCCTTTTTACTGCTTATGATGGAAATTCCATTAGACTACAAGTCACATTTATTACCAATTCATTCACAGAGTGTGAATCAGCTCTCCCTTGAGTTAGTGACTATTTATGTGTTTGTACTTTTGCCATAGATGTCCAGACATTATTTGTTCCACTGCAGTTAAATAACTAATTTTTATTTTCAGAGTTCATTTTGATTCAGCTGCCTTGGTTTTATAATTAGCCCTCTCACCCCTCCCAAAGAACTGGCTAAATTTGGAAATGCTTCCCTTTGGTGTTCCAGGCCTGACAATCCCTATTGCTCCAGAGGTGAGCCGCCTTTGGGGTGGGGCCTTAGCCATGCCAATACTTGCAATGCAGATGTGAGGAGCATTGGAGCCTTTTGTCATTATAAAATCAATGTGCAAACTGTTGTAGCAACACAAAATGCATATTGAACAGCTAGTGCGTGAGGTGAACCACAACCAGAGAAAAGCAGTTGTAAAAATCAAAGCCCAGAGGCTCCATTAGATTCCTGGAACTATGCGTACACTTATGCAACTCCAATACCATTAAGATGCCGTTCCCAAAGGGATGTTTTTAAATCTGTCCTTTGTTTCCCTATATCTATCACAGAAGAGGAATCCATTAATTTCACAATGCAGTCAGTTTACAGCTCCTTCTGGTGTCAATTTGGATAGTCAGGGGTCAGCCCAGGGTCACGTTTCCAGCATTTTATTTAAAACACTATAACTACGAACCAGAGTGAAGCTAAGCATCTGAATTCTTGGATGTAAACCCTTTCATGACACAAATCCGATCATGAATTCGTACATTCAAAACACCTGTGCCGGGTCCCAAGGTTTGTCTTTGATTTACATTCTTTCTTCAAGCAAAGTTCCAAAGAAGCTGGACACTGTATTTGAGGGAGCACAGAAGGAAAAAAAAGAAAACTTCAGGAGAGAAAAATCCTGCAGGAGGGTTCACTAACCCCCGAATCCTGGTTTTGATTCCACTATCTCATTCTGGGATCTTGGGCAAATGGTTCATTGCAAACACTACTACAAGGGCAAGACCAAAGGCAATGCCCATGTTAAGACCCCTGCAGACCAAGAGAGACAAATGGCTTAGAACTAAGTAACATTTTTACTTAAAAGTGCTTCTGGCCACCTTAGAGAACACAAAGGATCCTCATCTTTTGGTGGAACTGGCACTACAGCTCTTGGAACATTTGCAAAGATGACAACGTGGGCATGAACCACCACGAGCAAAGCATTCCCCAGAAGGCCATTCCACCAGAAGGATGACTTATCTCACGGCTGTTGCAAGTGTCTCCTCCCAAACGCCGCAGCGCAAACCGAGTCCACACGTTCAGAGACAGCTCCCAGAGCCTTCCTTTCCACACACGAGGCACTATCATTTATTTCAAAAAGGCACTGCCTGCTGCCAAACTCCTACCATGCCTGTCTCACTGTGTGAAAAACACCCCTTTCAAAACAAACACCGCCTGCTGGAAGAAACACGAGCTTCCAAAATCCCCGTTCCTTATTTTCCAGAAACGGTGGTAAATAAAGAACACGGCACAGCTGCAGTGTCTGAAGTGAGACCCTCCAGCATCTGTCACTCTGCTGCAGCAGAGGAACCTCAGTACAATCTTTTAACAACTTTTTGACTTGCACAACTGCCGGCATTCTTGATAAGCACATCTCTTTAATACCACTTTCATAACAGGGCGCTCTAACAGTATGAATTGGAGCATCAGCCATCCAGAAAGTTCCTATGTTAGTCAACTTTTATTTTTCAAGTGTTCCTCTGTTGGTAAATAGTTTGCACACCACTTTTTGTGCTTCATCTGTTTCTCCTACTGAAGATTCCATTGTTTTCAGATTTCGTTTCTGGAAAGCAGCCTTAAGATGTTTATCAAGCATAGTTTTCACTGAAAAGCCACAGGAACATTCCACATTGTACAGAACATCACTTTCTTGAAAAATTCCTCTGGAAATTTTTTATTTCTCTGTCAAACATACATATTAACTCAATCCCTTATGATTAAACATATATCAGCCTCATTTGATGTGTTGTTAGCACTTGAAATGTGCTTTTAAACAACCAGCTGTTGTAGATGTAGACCCATTAGAAAGACATTATCCCTACTATTCATCCCTGTTTTCTCTTACTAGCATTGTATGAGTGTTATTGCAATTGTCCAGTCATTGTTCCAGTTTGTCAAATACAAAACTGGTTTTGAAACTATACAGGCAAACCCAGTTCTTTTGCCCATTACTGTATGGTGCCTCTTCTACACAGACAAAGAGAGACCTTGCTCAAATACAGGCTAAACATCACTAAAACCTGCCTTATATATGTAATTAAGGAGGAGAGGAAACTCCATGTGACATCACTCAAAGTTTACGTGTTTACAACAACAGGAACACCAAACCATTAATTCTGTCAAAACAGATCAAAAGGAGTCTGACATAGTATGCATTTGCATTCTTTTAAGTAAACTTTTAAATCAAATTGGACCCATTTTTTCCTCTGTTAGTTCCTCTCATATTTATACAACTCTTCCCTTTCCTCCGCTGGAAAACCCGGGTCCCTCAGAGGGTTTTGGAAGAAAAGGACAGGCTGCCTTGACTGATTACAAACATTGGTGGATGGGTCATTGCAGACAAACTTGTAAATGAACTTTCTGTTGCCTGATGACCTGCTTGCACTGGGGGAGGCATTTAAGGATATCTAAGGTTATTAACTCATCCAGCAATCTGCCAGGAGTGGTCAGAAGCAGCAGAAAGTTTGAAAGGTTCAAACGCTCCCAGCATTTGCCTAAAAGGCAGAAGTTTGCTTTCTATGGGAAGCCAAAAATGCTTGGAATTCCAGAAATGTGCCAAACTAAAAGTATAACACATTACCCAACTAAACAGCTTTTTATGCAACCTTTCTCGCCTAAAAATAGTAAGTCCATCTCAAAACTATAATACAATAAATTCATTCCAGTTATGGTTTCATGGAAAATGGCAGCTCAAGGGGAAATTTATGGTTGAGACACACTGTAAAAATATCCAAGCTAGGATTTATTTTCTGTAACTCTGGTGAAGCAGCAGTTCTGCAGAGACTTCACTCTTGTAATTGTCCATAAACACAACGCGCCACTGTGCGACCATCCCTGCCTTGGCATTTTCCCTCTATACCTTCCTACAGGTCTTTCCCAGGTGCTAATTTCCATACTGGAAGACAAAGTTCCCCTTGTAGGGTTAAATGAAGCTCCTGTGTGGCAACAAAACCCCCTCTTTGTGGCAGCAACAGCAGAAATAATGCAGGGTGTCCCAGCTGGTTCCAAGTGTTCCATCTGAAAGGACATTCCATGTGAATGGAATTGAGTTTCTCTCCTCCCTTGTCCCTTTCCTCTGCCACCACCACTGCAGGCAAGTGGCAGTCCTGGCTTTGATTATGGAGATTTATTTATTGTACTCACGGAGAAGTCCTCATATGGAAATGATTTGGGATTCATGAATGATCTGATCTGGACTTAATTGATTCAGGGGCCAGTCCGAAGCACAACTATCCCAATGCTTGTGCAAGTTACTTTCACAAGTTGTTACACAGCACTTCACACCTTCTGGTAAGTTAAGCTATAATACTTGATAGGCAGGTACTGCCTTCCACAACTATGTATTTTTCATCTAAGAAAGTGAATATAAAATCTGTGCCTTTTTTTTTTTTTTGAAAGTCTAGCTTCAGCAGTAATTCTTGAAGTTTTAAGTGCAAATGTGGAAAACTGGAAGGGGATGTTAAGTGCCAAAATCACCTTTCTCATCAGTATTTAATTAAAACAGTTGGTCCATTTGAGATTGGTCTCTAGAACAGGACAAAAGTGATGCCTGTGTTTCATTTTCCTGTTAAGGGCAGTTATCCTCAGTTACGGTCGTATCCAAGCCTCAAGGCTCCACGCAGTAGTTTTTGCAGCGCACCTTACCCCCAAAATCCTCCCTGCTAATCATAACAACATCTGCTGGAAACAATGGCACTGCTCCAGTCCTTCACGTTAAATATCCTTTCTAGCAGACAAAGATACACAGAAGGAAAGCCGAAAGGGTTGTTGACTTTTGAAACGCTGCCAGGAGCAAACCTATCCATCTCCCTTGGGAACGGCAGAGCTAATGCTGTTGTCCCAGTCTGTGCAGCAGAATCTCCCTCCTACACCCCACAACTTCCCCGCAGCTCCCCCAGCATTTCACAGGAGTCAGAGCCATCGTTTCTGTTCCACCACCACCAAACCCAGGCTGGGAACGGGCAGTGCCTTCCCTGAGCTCAGCAAGGGGAGACCAAGCCCTTTCCCTGCACCCCCTTCCCCTCCACGTGTGAGGCTCTCGCAGCCTCCTGGGCATCAGATTCATCTCTCCACAGGTTTTTTTATTCTGTACTATATCTCAGAATCCAAGCTCAGTTTGCAGTCCTTGGGTGTGTTTATACAGCCTCTCTTGATGCAGTTGGGAAAGGCCACGGGGCTGAAGTGCTCCCACAGCATGGGAAAGATGCTGCTCCGGGGAAGAGCACGCCCAGAAGGGTAAACAAGAGTGTGGAATGGCTCTTCTGCAGAAGCAGTGGACAAAGGCAAAGGAGCTTTAACTTCCAGAGCACAACTTTCTGCCAGCAAATGTTCCTTGGGAATGCAGCAAGTGTTGCTCTGGACCTACAGCACTTCCACCAGGGACTGGGGTTACAGAGGAGCTCAGGAGAAAAGGAGAATATCAGCAAACCAGTAATTTGACTTGTCAGTGTCATCAACAACTTCTATTCATGCTTTTTAGGCAATTTTGCCTTACTGGTGATTTTCATAAAATAATCTTTCCCACCACAGAAAATATCAGCCTGTACCTACCATAAACAGTTCCTTAAATATAATTTTTAAGCCCAGAGAAAGACCCTTCTAGTGTTTTCACTGAACATAGTAAGATTAAGACATCCCTAATTAAGTGATTTCCTGAGCAACCCTAACTGGAAGGGAGGACCTGTGTTTATAAGCACTCTGGATAAAACAAATAGATATCTGTCATTCAGGAGTGAGATGACCCTTCTGGAAGAATTCCAGTCCTGTGAAATTAAGTAGCTGAAATTGCTTACACCCCTTACACATTGAGTACCAAAATCTATGTTCAGCTTCAGTGCAGACTTAGGAATTACCAGGCAGAACAAAAATCCAAATAAAATCAGGATAAAGGAGGAAAAAAAAAAAAATCAATCCATAACTTGGCAAGATCTGTAAATTGTGCACTTCCCCAAAAAATGCATCACCAAAGCTCAAATCCTTCAGCTTTCTCCTCTTTATCTAACAAGCTAGAAGAACACAAAAGTGAGTTTTATACAGTATTGTTAAGCACAAGTCTTTCTTTTTAAGGAATGTCATATGAAGCTGACAATTCTAGTCAAGTTTTATATTAAAAAAAAAGGAAAAAGAGCAATGGCTTAGTTACTAACATGGGAAAAGGGAAAAGGGCACATCATCCCATGTGCAATGACGCTCACAGGAGCGTCCAGGCTGTTCCCAACACACTGGGAAAACCTTTGGTGTTTACTATCTCATAAACAAGACATGAGCAGGAAAGACACACAGACGCACATGGGAGGGCTGGGCCTGAATTCCAGGAAACCAAACCCCCATGGCCAAGAGTGAACTGTGTTGGGATCCCGTGCCCTGCTATGGCCATTCCCTCCTCCGTGCCCCCCAAAAGCAGCAGTGCCTGTGCTGTGTGACAGACTAGGTGGGAACAGAGGGGAACATACTCGTACCATGCTCTGCCTTTCTGTCATTCCTGTTTCTACTTACTCCTCCTCTTCCCGTCTGGTTTGGGGGAGGAATAAGAAATCATCTACTTTTAATGGCACACAGATATAAATAACCATCTAGTTGCATTTTTTCAGCTGATTTTAGGGACAACACCAAACCCCAAAAGCACAGATGGCAGGAAGAGCCACCGAGTCCCCAGCAGGTTTGTTCCAGTGTAATAAAGAAGCTGTTCCACCCCAAAGTGTAATGCTCCCAGGCCTGCCACTGCCAGTATTCCAGGGGCTTGGGTTTTTTTTCCAAAACAGAAAAAAAATCCTTCAGGAAACAGCTACTTCATCTGCTCTTCTAAGCCACCCTCTTTTTGGCCTTTCTTTAATTGCGAAGATGAGAGGCATGAGAAAAATGAGGAAAAGGAAGAAAAAAGTTGTTCATCACACACTTAAAAATTACTATAAGCTGTTTCAATTAAGGCAAAGGCCTTTTTTTAAGGCAAGGCTCGGAGCAATGCTGCTCCCCTCCCTGAGGTACAGCAGTGGGGCAGGCTTTGTCCAGATGCAAACATTTGTTCCCACAAGAGACAAAAGCACAGGCAGACAGACAGACAAGGGCCCAGCACTGGTCTCTTGTGGACTGTGCTCATGGGCAAACCAGTACAGACAGCTGGAACAGAACAGTTCAGAAATTATGATTTTCAGTCACTGTGGAGGCTTTTTAATGAGTCCTATTATTACAGGAAGGCTCCACATGTCCTGCATTGAACCTTAGCTTATTAAAGTTCAAGGACGACCTAAAGATTGAACACACACCCCTGGATTTATTACCTTTAAAAAATAAGTAAGATTCATAACATGAATTGCTCGCTTTTAGCATTTACAACAGTTTTTTCAGTTATTTCCTTATTTCTGCAAGAATCCCAATATGCCTCCCCACATCCTTACCTACATGTGCATTCCATATGTGCTTTCTTCCCTTCTCAAATGTGATTACTGCAGTATGTTTTCTGTCTGTCTTTCAAATAGAGAGCTCTAGGATTACACACTGCTGGGCTTTAATTAAGAGGTAGGTGCTGGTGTGATGGATACAGTCACAACAAGGAAACATTTCTCAGGAGGCAGGATTAAGATTTTGACTCCTTGGGGCCAAAGCACAGAGTTTTGAGGCTGATCAGCCCAATCTCTGTACAAGGCACTGATCTATTGCACCATTCTTGACTTCCCCATACAGAGCTCCTGGTCCCTGGTTGCTCATCCCCGTTTAAGCAATTAGTGCTGCCCAGGGTGATCTCTGCCGGATCTCCCATTCCCACGTAGTGTCTACCAAGAAAGTGAGAGCCCCAAACTGGGAGGGGTGTGCTGTGCTCCTGGCACAAAGCACAGTTCAAGGGCAAACACCTGGAGCCTGGGGTCACACTCCCACTTTTGACATGTCCAGCATCACAGCCCATCCGTGAGGCCTCCCTGGACTTCTGCTTTTTCTTCTTTCCATCCTATTTTATTTCATGCCACAAGTTACTGCCCCTACAGTCATTTGTAGGACCACATGGTGAACCAGGGCAGTCAAAGGAAAAAAAAACCTTCCTAAAGATGCTTTATCATGAATTGCTCATTTTAGAATTACAAAATGATAAATATTCTAGAAGAAACCTCTGAAAAATCATCTGGCCCAGTTTTCTCAGCTAACCTGAAAGTTAGAGAAGACTTCAAGTTGAGATTGGGTTGCTCAGGACCTTGTCCAGTTGAATTTTGAAAATTCCCAACCAAAATGTCCACAGCTTCTCTCAGGCTCCAGTCCAGGGACAGAACAGCCTCACTTGGAAGAATTTTCTCCTTTTTCCCAGTCAGAAATTTCCCTGCTGTAACCTGTGTGTGCTGCTGGTGACTTGTGTCCCCAAGAGCCACCCCCAAGGTCACAGGGACAGTGACCCAGCACTGACAGGCTCTGGCTCAGGAACGCTCAGGATTTCAGGGCTCCAAGCAGTAGCTGGCCCTCTGGAGGAGTTCAGCAGTGTCTTTCTTGAGCTTGGCTCCCCTCCAAGTCCCAAAATGTGACCTCACAAATGAATACAGTTTACAAGCACTTCCTCAGCCCCCTAGCAGCTTTCTCCATGCAGCCAGAAATGCAGGAGCAGTGACATTCGGAAGTGTAGGGATGCCTAGGATATAAATTTCCACTGAGATTTAATTCAAAACTTACTGAAAAATAACAGGATCTTTCCTGGCTCGACCCAGTGTTCACTTGGATCCTCACCAGGGCCAAGTCCTGCGGCCCTGGGGCTTATCTGCATCAACACCTTTAACCCAGAAAAAGATGCATCAAAGCAAAAAAAGCACTGTATAACTGCTTTGATAAAAATGTGTCAAAATGAACCATCAATCTTCGCTTTACCACAAATCCTACTTCCCCAAAAGGGGGTGGGTTTTTCCCTAGGGACAAGAAAGCACCAGAGAAGGGATAGAATGGATTTCTCCAGTTCTTTGTGTTGCTGCCACCTCATAAGGTAGGAAACAACTGGGCATGTTGACATATTGCAGTGTAGAGGCTGGGACTGTGCCTGGGACAGACAACATTCCACCTGCACAACGACGGCAGCAATAGCTTGGAGAGGTTTGGGTCACATGTATGAAGGAATCCTTCCTTTTCTGCAGAGCACTGTGTCCAAAAAGAATGCCCAGCAAGTAAAGAAAGAGCCCAGAAAAACAATGAAGATCACCAAACATCCTTGCAGACATGCTTGTGAGAGCAGAAGCAAAATCTGAAGGTGTTCTGCTCATGCTATTCCACATTTTCCAGTCCTTGCACAGAATTTCTTGGATTTATTGTGCAGTGTTCCCATACAAGTGTCCACTTTCCATCAAATAAACATTAGACTAACCTTTAATTAATTTAAGTTTAATTAATAGTGCTTGCTCCTCTCTGCTTTGCTTGCATGAATGTGTGAATATCTGGTTTCAAAAAGTATTGCCTGCACAATTATTTCCCAAACTGTCTGCAGGCAGAGCAAAGCTGGTTTGGCGCAGAGAACAACAGTCGTCAGCTATGCCTGAAGTGCAAGAAGAAAGGCAGCAATTGTTTTCTCTGGTGGCTACCAGAACAGTCTTAATTACAGCAAATATTATTCACATCAAATAGTGGTTCAAGGCTTCTTTCCTCTCATGAACTGGGGTGCCAAAAAGCAAGTAACCAAGAAGGAGGAGGACAAGAGAATCACCAGGATGCTTTAAGAGATGCTCTGGTTGGCACAGCTTCACTCTGCTCTGTGCTGCTCCTGGGCCTGACAAACTGCTGTGGCCACCACATGTGCCAACGCTTCTCACACCCCGCGGGTTTACAAACAGGTTTTTGTTTCACGGGATTTCTGAAACGTACGAGGGAAACTGAAGATACCCATATTGCTGTGCTTTCCTCTGGCATGAGCCTTTCAGTTCACACAGGGAAAAGGAGCAAAGATTTCGGGCTTTGGCTGATCGCAGTGGGTTTGTTAATCACGGAGCACCCCAGTCTAAGAGCATTTAAAATACTAAAGTTTTTAAGATCTCTCAATAGACTTCCATAATAAGGAAGTAAGATGGTTTAGGAATGAGCCACCCAGTGCTAAATCTACCTGCTGTGGCAGATTTGGTGGCAAACTGGAGAACTCCTTAGAACTGGTTGAAAAAGCCTTGGTTGTGGCTCCTGGCTCACGGCACTGCAGGGTGATCCCGTGCGACTGTGGGGGACAGTCATGGGGACACCTGGAATAATGGGGCAGGGTTTGCCAGGCACTACAGCAATGCCTCGGCCAAGCACAGCTCAGAATTGGTTTGTTCAAACAAAAATCCTTCCCCTGCCCCCAATACCAAGATCTATCTGAATTTCAGGGATTTCTGTAAGCTTCCTGAAAAGCTGCTGCTCTCAGCAAGACTCAGCGTGGCACAGGTAAACCCCATAAAGCCCATCACTTCCCTGGCAAGCAGTTCAAAGGCAAGAGAGGGTTTGTTTCTTTGTGTCAAGTCAGGCTGTTCCACTTTTCATCGTGAAAAGAGATGGAAAAGCTGATAAAATGTAATCTGCTAAAGGAGATATTTGGGAATAAGTCTTTTTCTCTAAAGCCACAGGGAGGTTGCTCATTTCCAGAAGCATCATCACCAGCTCTTTCAGGAAAAAAGAAGTGATACAAGAAGACCATAAAGTGACAGGCACTTAAAAAGTTGTTTAAAGAAAAACCTCTGGTTACAGTTACGATATTTTGTTCTTACACCATGTAGTTTTCTCGAATTTCTCCATTAAGAGAAATTTTCAACGATATTAACTCACAGTGTTCATATCAATTTTTAAAGGCATAACAAAGGACAGTTAAGCACAGCTCTGTAACATGTCTTTGTTGCAAAGGAAAGAAACACTTAAAAAAATAAAAGCAAGGTTTTAAAAATGGATGACAGAAGAAACTGTGCTCAGAACAAGCTTCCAGGTAAGCAGAAAATATTTATAAAACTGCAATTTGTCAGGACAATTTCAGAACCAAACAACAGGTCATATTGTCTGTTGATTCCTCCATATTGGAAGGCATTCATTCAAAGTTAGTGCTAGAGAGTGATAAACCTCATAAACCTTCAAAGAAATAAGTGATGCAGAGTCTGTTGATTTTTGCTTTCACATTTTTTCTCCCTTTTAAAATTTTTTTTAACATACAAACAGATTACCATCTTGACTCAAGAAATATCTTCCTGGTATGTGCATAAAATCAATTAAATGGAGAGCAGAGGAGAGCCACATCCCTCCCCTCAAGGACAAGAAGTTTCCCAGAACCTTACAGGAACTTGTATTTGCTTCCCAAACAGTTAAAGACAGACTTCTTCAGGAAACAAAGACATTTGAGAGATTCAAAGCACGGTGATGACAACAAAAGAGGAGATGAGTGTTTCAGAATTTTACCCCCAGTCAGGAGAGATTTGACTTTGTTCAGAACACCTGACACTGCACAGGACCTTAAACTGACACCAGGACAGCAGCGACTGGAGAAAGGGCAATGGGGAGGCACCTCAGAGTGAGGGCTCTTCCAAATATTGCCTTCTCTGAAGTGTTTCATTTTAAATAATAAATTGTTTTACAAAGCAAGACACGCACTCCGACGCTGCAGGTGTTGACCTGACCTCTTGAGGTGCCGCCAATGAGCAGAGGGTCAGTGCCCAGGGCTGGAATGGGCGTGCCTGGAACGCTGCACTGGGAAAGGGGCTGGCTGGAGGCTGCAATGGGGCACCCCAAAGACTGCCCAGAGCAGGGGCAGCCACGCAATTTGTTTAGGGATTGTCGCACTATTGACCAACACCCGCCGTGGGGCAGAGCTGACTCCCCATTAGTTGGGCAATTCAAAGTCTCTCGAGTATAACAACACCTGTAAACGCTCTCCTGCCACGGAACCCGCAGGGCACTTCTATGGAAAACCTACAAAGCACTACAACCAAATCAATAAGGATTCACAGAACCGGCACAGGGGGTGGCTTTAGATCAATCCCAACCCATCATTCTAACAGGATGCAGGAGAACCCCTCAACAGAATGTTCTTTCCAGGACTTTATTGTCACTGAACTCGGAAAGTTTCATTGGGTTACAAGGTATAGATGCACTTCCCACCCTCGTATCTAGACAGACAACTCTTACCATAAAAGATTTAAATATATATAAAATGGTAGATGCAGCTGCCAGCAGTTAATAGATTTTACTTTGGAAATGAACCAAAACCATCTACATTTTAACCATCCCTGCCCCTCCTAAAACCCTGAGACTAACCCTAGCTCAGAACTGAGAAGCGCATTCATTACAAAAGCAATGAGCAAGAGCACTTACAGCAGATTAGATGTAATACACTGTAATGATGGAAAAGTACCAATTTATGTAACAATTTTACAAGTCCCTTGAAAATTGTTTTGTTATTTTTCCAGTGCCTGATGTTGCAGAACTTGCAAAATGCCAGGCCTTGCTCTTTCATACTTGGGATCTGACTTCAAATTAGTCTACTGAGAATGCCCAACAAACACGAGCGCTGAGAAAAGCACTCATGTGTAGATGAATGCAAAATAAAATATATTTTCCAATACTTGGCTCTGAAAGTGTTTTGACTGGCTGTGACTAATTTTGCAGGAACAGATGTTTTAGAAAGTTCCCTCCAGAAGATTATATTCAAGCATTGCTTTTTTCACCACTCAAGATACAATTATTATTTTATTTACAGAATGGGTGAGGTTGGCAGGAACCACAGTGGGTCATCTTGTCCAACCTCCCTGCTCCAGCAGGGTCATCCCAGAGCACATGGCACATGGATTGTGTCCAGACAGCTCTGGAATAACCCCAATGAAGAGACTCCACACTCACTGTAGGCAATCTGTTCCAGAGCCTGGTCACAGCCACACAGTTAAGTTCTTCCTCACATTCAGGTGGAACTTTTTGGACCTCAGTTTCTGCCTGTTGCCTCTTCTCTTATTACTTGGCCCACAGAGAAGACAATTTTGTTTACTTTGTCAGGATGTTTTTCATTACTGCATCCCCAGAGGCACTAAATGACTAATCCTGTAGACTTCATTGAGTCTCCTCGTGTTAGGCAGTGAAAGCATCTCAGACACTGCCCCAAACACGAGGCTCCACTGACTCCCTTTGTTTCAATGGGCTTCAGATCAGAATCTGAAAACTAGACTGCCTTCAAGAAAATTCAGAGTTCAGTAACAATTTTTACTAAGTTGGATAAGCAATCTTCCCCCAGATCCAAAAATATTTTCCTATTGGGAAATCTATCCATATTAGCAAATCATAGTATATGTTTTTAAATTAATTCCAGAAATTGTATTTTTTTTGTTGCCTTCTACACTATGATTGCCCATTTAATCCAAATGATGGCCCAAGGAACTGGCTATCCTTCATGCATGTGAGGGGATACTCAAAAGTAGCTGAAGAGCTCGGGAGCACAAATTCCTTGTGCTGTTAAAGCAGCTGGAAGTTTTGAGAAGTCCCTCCCCGAAGCCAATGTTACTGCAACATTAACACCATCAACAAGGCAGTGCATTGAAGTTCCCCAGAAGAGCCTCTGAAGGGAGCCTTAAAAACCTGCTGTGTCACAAAAGCAGCTGCAATTTGAATTTTTTTTTTAAATATATACAATATCTGCTCAATCAGTAAACACACTTTATGTAACTGAGAGTTACAAGTTGTCAAGGAGTGTGGATATCTGTGAAGGACAAGATGCTCTACAGCTCATTGATTCAAGACCAAGAATAAGCTGTGCTATAATTTCTAAACACATTTATAAAATGTCAAGTCAACAACATCCACAGTGTGTTATAAAACCATTCACTCGGGGCTTCAATTGAAGTCCAGACACATCAGGAACACAAGCCCATGGGGTGTGTATGTGTGCACTTGGTGGGCAAGAAAGTTTTTGCATCTTGCCAAAGGAATAAGAGCAAATAGATGAGCTGAGATTGCACAGAGGGATTAATTGAAAAATGGACAATAATGAAAGAAAAGTTTCAAACTTGCAACATTGCACAAAGTAGCTTTCAAATCCATAGTAGTCTTATAATAGTTTATTATTCCAATTCACAGACGAAGTATCTACAAAGAATCCTCCCACACAGAATTTATGCCTTATGGGGAAGTTTTTCTCATGAACCGGTCCAATTCAAATCAAATGAGGAAGCAGGAAATTAGGGTCAGAAAATTATAATAGAACAATGAAAAGAACACTGTCCTGCAGACTCCATCCCAATTAAGTTATTTTTACAGATGGACCTCAACAAACGCTCGAGGAGTTCATCATTAAACTGATTGGAAGATCAAACCCCAGCAGTCCTTTTATCAGGCTGCCACACTGAGCCAGCCCTTCCATCCCAACAGAAACCCTGAGTCACGTTGCTGCTGGAAAGTGCTCCGTAACTGCTTTCAGAACACTCCTTTTGCCAAAGCTTTGGGAGCAGTTTCTCTGTGAGAGCTGCTATTCCCACCGCTACAGGAAAATAATTTCCTTGGCTAAGCGCAGGATTTTTATTTTCTTAATTCTGCTACTTTTGGCTGCATCTCGAGCTGCCGCCTCTCCCCGACTACCGAAGGTAACATTATCCATTTCAGCTCAACAGCAGCGCCGGGGAAGGAAGGGAATCTGCCTGACAACATAGTGGAGCCTTTTGTTCCAAAGTTATTTATTCTGCAGAAAAACCAGGGCTCGGTCCCATAACCTTTGCAGAGTGGGATATTCTGGAGGCTTACACGAGAGTACAGATAATCTCTCCCACTTCAGACAAACAAAAAAGAGTAGTATAATAATAAAAAAGAAACACTAGACAGGAATATTAAAAGCTTGGAATACATTGCAGTCGCTTTCAAAGACTACACATAACCTGAGGCAAAATCGGTTGCATAATGAAATCTTACTTGCATTTAAATAAAAAAGGTTTGTTTAATGCTGTGGGAATATTTATGAATGATGGATGCAATGACATATGGATTCAAGAACTTAGCAGAGAAATCTGATTAGAACTGTGAAAAGTCACAACCATAATAATTTGACTAGTTCTTCAGTGTCTGTGAGAAACTTTGCACAGACTCACCTCACCTTAACCAAAAATACAGCAATGCCTATAAAACATCCATCGGAACTTTCTCTGCCACCATACCATCACCCAAAAACTGGAGAAGCCACAAAATTATTTTGAGAATATCAAATTAGATGGATTGTTTGGGCAACGCACTTTCAGTAGAACGTAGTGGTAGAGAGGAAAGGGAAAATTAGTTGGGTTTAATTGTGTTTACCTTAAATCAATTTTTTTTTTTAATCTCCGCTTTAACCTTTTGTGAGGATAGCAATTATAAACATAAAAATTTAAAAAATCATTCCAACCAAGTCCTAACAGGTGCTTCTCCATTCTTGGGTCTCATATCTGGCTTTTAGAAAGGATTTTTTTTTTT
Source organism: Grallaria varia (assembly GCA_013396735.1). Lineage (NCBI taxonomy): Eukaryota > Metazoa > Chordata > Aves > Passeriformes > Formicariidae > Grallaria > Grallaria varia. The sequence continues at coordinate 821,926 of VWZG01004336.1, read as the reverse complement.
TTTGTGGTGGAATAGGCATTTTCTACAAGCTTATTATCTTTAATTCAGCCTTCTTTTGTGCAAGCCTGTTAATTGCATTATCTTCTCATATTTAGATTCTGATTTTCCCTCCCATTTCTCTTCAAAAATCCTCTTTTAAGAAAAATTCTTCATCACTAATGAAATATTCAGTTTATTCGCCTGAGAATTTTTCCCCTCACTTTTTTTTCATTCTGCTCAGATCACTGGATTTCTGACAACTGAATAAAACATTTCCTTTGAAGGTAAATGCTCTAAATATGCCAGGGCTGGGCACATCCCTGCTGTTTTTCCTCTGGCAATCCATACCTGGAGAAGCCTGGCTGTGCCTCCCAGAAACAGTAGCTGGGGGCAAGGGCTTGGGGAAGTTGTTGCTCTGGGAAATGTGTTTCCAGAGCCTTCTGAGATTTATTTCTAAATCCTCCTCCCTTTGTTTTAATAACAAACCCTCTCGATTACTTTCTTCAGGCCCAGTTCTTCCCTGCAACATTATCCTTCTCGCTCTGATGGATTTCTACAGTGAATGAACGTGGCCATGACACAAAGCCTGGATGGGCAGAGCACTGAGCAGCCTCAGTGGCAAATAAAACCTGCAAGCGGCCACTGACTTCACATCCTCCCCACGGGCCCCACATTGGCTTGGACTGGCCCCACGGCACTTGGAACACGCACCAAAATACGTTATCCATCCAAGGGGTTCCCACCTTGCTCAATCCCTGCCCGCCAGGTGTCCAGGAAAGCAGCCAGTTAGTTTTTTCCCATATTTTTCAGGATGTTACCTGGATCTCTTGCAATATGTGCGTGCCCTCTGGGTATCCCCGCTGGATGTGTGCCTTCCTAATTCCCAATTCCATCCCTTTGTACTAAAATGGGAATTCCCATGGTGCATCCTCGCACATCCACCCTCTCTGAGATGCAGGCTTGGGGCCAGACCCTCTTTGCTGATTGAGTTTTAGGATTTTTGCAGTTTTCTAGAGTCAGCCCATCCCTTCAGGCAGCTTGGACGTGTGACACTCTGACTGTCCCTGGGCAATCAGAGCACAGCCTTGAGCTCCGAGGGGAGGACTCCGAGGTGACCCACCTGTGTCTCCCCAGAGTGACCCTCTGCTTGCCAGGAAGGTGCACAGAGGCAGAAATGTGAGCAAAAATGGAAATACTTCTCTCAGCTTCAATATCACCATTGCTGTTGATCAAAGTTGATGAACTCAAAGAAAGGAAAAGCAAAACCTAAGAGGTGCCAAAAGGAATTTGAGCCCACTGGGAGAACCACTGCAGCAAGTCTGGGTTTTAGCATGGAAAAATCTATGGGAAGGCAAGCCCTGGAAACATCCAGGTGTGATAAAGTGACACAAAGCCAAGGGTTTGAGAGGTTTTCCCCCTTTTTGAAGCACACCCCAACAGCTGCCACTGCTGAGGAACTGCCCAAAGTCAATGTACTCAACGGGTGACTTCAGGGGGGTTCAGAGCAGGATCTGCATCTCAACTCATCCAGCCCCTTAAAGGGTGAGCTGAGCTCTCACAGGAGCCCCCCATTCCCCCCAGCCACGGGGAGCCCGGCACCCCCCCGGGCCAGCTCCTCTGGCCCCGAGCAACCCCAACAGCCGTGGGAATTCAGCAGAGCTGGTGACACGGGGATGTCCCTCGGGACACGCGGGGAGCTGTCACTGCTGGAGAGGCACAGGAACCTTTCTTACGAACGGGGCCTGTATGTGAGCCGGGCAACGAACGCACGGGCGGTGCGGGCCATCCCCGCCCGCATCCCGCTCCATTCCCCGCATCCCCCCTCCGCGCCCGCATCCCGCTCCAGCCCCCGCCCGCGTCCCGCTCCAGCCCCCGCCCGCGTCCCGCTCCAGCCCCGCGGTGCCGGTGCCGTTGCCGGGGTGGGTAACGCGGCCCCGCAGCGCCACCTCGCGGTGTCCCCCCCGGCTCGCGCCCGCACCCCGGGGACATTGCCGAGGGTCACCGCAGGGACAGCGGCCACTGCCACGGGGTGACCGCCCTGCAGGGGGAAATCCTCCTCCTTTTCCCTTCCGAGCGAGGATGCAATTCCCGCGGGAGCCGTTCGGAGCTGCAGGGACAGGGCACCGCCTGCGACGGGGACGAACCGGGAGCTCAGTACAATATTAGATCATTATCTTTCATCCCAAAGAGCTTTATCACACTGTCCCATCCATGTTTAAAAATCTGGAATACTTCGTAACACCGTAAGAACACTCCGTGCCAGGTTGTGTGTTGCTTTTAAGAATAGGATACAAGGACCTTTCCTTTCTTCAGAAATGGCTCCAGTGCAGAAGCTAAAAAGACTTTATTTCTCTTCTTGAGTCTTGCTTGGAGGGTCACAACAGAATCAGATAGCAAAGTATAATTACCAGATGAGAAAAAATAAACAGCAAATAATTGCATTATGACTGGATTCATACCATTGCCTTCAGAGAGATTACTCGTGAGCACAAGATAATGTAAATAAGATTACAAAGGCAGATTTGAAACACGCAGTTTTCTGACTAGGCTCTATTTTTGGCACAGTAAAATTCTAATACAAAATGACAAATTTATCATGGAGTCTAACACAAAAAGCACAGCATTGCATATTCAGCAGCTCTGCAGCAGTGCAAGGTCACTTACTCTTTCCTTCCCCAAGAAAAAAAAACCACCTTTTTAAACTCGTGATACTGTGGAGAAAGTCATCAAACAGACAATAACAGAGATCACTGTCCAGATTTGGTTCCTGCACCTGATTCACACATCCCTTTGCTTTCTGAATCCCACCAGCCTGGTCAGATATTTGAGTCAGACTTGTACTATTCCACAATTCCAAGCTCTGTTTCAGGAGGACAAAAGGATACCCAGCCATGGATGGTACAGATACAAGAGAGAAATAAATGCCATGCCCCAAATTTACATTCACTGTCCTGCCTTTCCCTGTTTTTCTAGGTTAATTAAATCTAGGAGGCAGTTGTTCCAATTAGCAGCATTAACAGCTGGCCAAGCATGGGAATGGGAAAGGGAAAGGCAGCTGTTTCTGTCCCTGGGCAATCACATGAAGGTCAGGGAATTCCAGTCCTAACACACCTCTGATGGCTTCGGTCACCAGAACGCCTCTTCCAGCTCTATTTCCCCTGGATTTCCACTGGGAGCTCTTAATGTGTCCGTTGCATTCATCCTGTTCCCATAAGTGACAGGCCCACCCTAAACCCCTCTGTGGGGACACAGCCAAGAGAAATATTAAACCCTCTGCATCAGACCCTGAAAGCCCATCATTTTCTCCCTGCAAATCCATGATACGTGGGCCAGCAAAACCAACCGTTTACACAGGAATTCTTATGCCATCATCACTCTGCTAGCCCAGGGCAGATTGAAGCTGCACTCCAAGCAGCATCATAAATACATCCAAGCCCTGCCTTTGCTGTCACTGCCCATCTCCAGACTGTAATTCCTCATTACACATGTATAAAACTGTGGCACAGAGATGAGGGATCCACTTGGAGCCCAAACTGGAAACTAAACCAAGGGCTCCTGAGACATCTCCTTGCTTTAACACCAAGGGCACGTCCATACTTTTGTGTTCCCCTAACGAATCCAGGAGGGGGTTTTAAACTGTACCATTTGGTCCCTGGATGGTTTTCCTTCAATTGCAGCCAGGCAGAGAGCAGGGAGCTTCCTGAGCCCCCTGAAATTAAGGGGATATTCAATCTGACAACAGTATAATGCTCCAAAATATATTTTTGGAGCTGAATTCTTGGCTCTCCCCCAACACTCCGTTTTCAATTCCAAACTTTAAAAAACAGAACACCTTGCTTGATATCGAAAGTTTTTCAGCTCTTAAAGCAAATTTCAATACGAACTATTATTCAGATTGTAAAAAGAACACGGAAAAAAGGGAGGGAGGAATGCCCTGTACTAAATCACTCCCATAGCCATTACCTTAATTACCAAGGTTTGGATTAATCTGGAAACATACCGGTCTATTTTGGGCATTCTCAGTTAAGCCTGCAACTATTGAATGCCAACAACAACAGCTGACAGACCTCCTTTGGCTTAGACTTGCTTTCTCCTCTGTCTGCTTTACAGACTGCAATTGCTTTCTCCTTCACCATAAGGCCACCACTGACCCTTAATTTTCAGCATTCCTGGAACTGGGTATTAACACACCAAAGACTTCTGCAATCTTGAGGAGAAGCTGAATGTTCCAGACAGGAATGTTTGCCATTGGATTTCCATTTATTCACAGTCTTCAAGACCAAAAGGTACTTAAAACATCTAATCAAGCACTTTTTTTCTCCACTGCTCTGAATACAACCCTTCATTCTCTATATGCAGACTTTATAAACCATTCTTAGATCCGTGTTTAATAGGGAACACAACAAACTTGCATAACCATCAAGTCCTTCCTAATTCTTGACCATTTCCCCCTTGTGATGCAGGGAAGTTGTTGACACTAATTCTGAAGTTGCTTATGACTGACACAGTGCACTGAAAAAATGACATTCCAGGTCTAAGGGATCCTGTGTAGAACAGTCACCAAAGTTTGTCTGCAATGAAGCCTGAAGACAGAACCCAACAGCTCACACTGTGCACACCTACAAGCTGCAAAAGCAGAGCTGCTGCTCACAACTTATACAAAAAAATTGCTATCAGCCTCTCAGAATATGCAGGGTGCATATGGAATGATTACAAATTAATGTGTATCATCTCAAGTGTATAACCTCCTTAAAAGCTAAGCCAAAATGCAATACCACCCCTTTTTTTTAAATGGGTTTCTACTTCACTAAACGTAGTAACTGAGTGTATGTGCTAGTGGTGTAGGGATTGTGCAATACATTATTGGCAGCTGTACATAGTAATTTACATATAAAAACAACGACCTCACTATCTCTCACTGTTGTATTTGATTCTAAAGGATTTACCCACAAAAACTGCATAAAATGCATGTGCAGTTTACTAAAACTGTTCTAGAGAAAGGACTTCATGCTGGCCAACGAACACACAAACTCATCTCAGTAAGCCCGTAGTTCCTCAAATAAGTCAATGTACTCATTTCACTTTTCACATCTTTATGGCCTCAGAATGGCAGGTTTAACACTAAAGAGGATAAAAACAGTAAAGATCACAAGGGCTTTTGACAAACATGTACCAGGGCACTTAAAATCGCATGCAAGCAGTGCCTTCTCTCCCTGGCTTCACTTTGTCCAGTTATGAAATGCATTTTGTTCCACAAAGTCTGGAATTCTCATCCCTGGTGGGCCCACCCCAAGGATAAACATGTATAAAACAAATATAAATAAACTCAGTCCAAAACCAGCAAAGGATTGTTGCTGAAGACTGAGCTTCTTACCAGACAGAAGTGCATTTTGGGAGCAAATGGAAAAATCAGAGGCCTTTTTGTTTTGTAGGGTTTTGTGTTTGGTTTTAATTTGTTTTTAAATAATGAAAAACACGGACAGAGGGTTTCACCCACTTTTCAGCTCCTATAAAATATTCTGCTGGCTTATATTTCAAATCAGTACTTTTTCCAAGGCATTTTGAGACTTCTTACATTAGGATACTAACTGCTCCAGAGGAATTAGTTTATGTTAATTTTTAGATAGTTGAAGAATAAATGCAATTAACACTTGGCAATTTTATCTCTTTAGCATCAACTACATTACAATACTCAGGACTATACATTGCATAATCATTATTTAATTGTACTGTGGAAGCTCAAACTCTACATTGTCCAGTCAGGTGGCAACAAACTGTTCTGCCACTGGACAGCCTTGGGAAGGTTATTTCACATTGCTGGACCACAAAAAATCCAGCCAAAATGGGGATGAAACATGACAAAACAGACACCTTTGTAGGACATAATAACTAAAAGTATCCAGCAATTAGGAGTTGACTATGGAGGACTAAAGACACACTGGCTGTGTATCAGGCTGCAGAGCTATTTATCACATAAGAGATTGTCAGTCTTGAAGCCCTTGTTTCTCATGTGTTTTTGAAGTGATCCACTTGCTGTTTAAATGTCAACTTACTTTTAAAATACTTAATGCACAGAGTCTGGACTCCATTTCTTAATAAAAAAGATTATATTTTCATTTTTTAAAGCTAACAGGATATTAATAACATTTGCTTCTATTTTACTATTATTACTGGTGCTTTCATATTCATAGTACAGCACATCAAATTAAGGAATCTAAACTCATACTAATCTGTGTGTTCTTCACACTACCTCCCCCACAAACCCCAACTCAATTACAAAGGACCTCTTTGCCCCTGCTTGAGAAAAGGCATAACTGTAAAGGTGACTCTGATTAACCAGAGACTTGAAAGGAAAACAGTTGTTCCAAGAGACAGATCAGAACATAACCCCAAACCCACAAGCTGAGCAGGGAATGGACAGAGTGAACGGACATTTGACATGCCCCAATTCTGCTGCTTTGCCACCACCACCAATATTTGGCCCTAATTACCATCCAGGCAGTATCCCTTTCAGGCAGCCTTTCCCAGAATGCTGACCTGCACCACTACAGAACTGCTTTCACTCAGATGCAGCAGCGCCGAGAAGGAATCGAGAGCGGATTTGGGGACAAAACCCCAAATGCAAGAACTGAAGGACAGGCTGGGAACTGAAGGGCTGAGTGGCAGCTCTGCAGGGGATTTTTGGATCCCAGGGGAGCAGGAGGTGGCAGGGAACCCAAAGGAGAACCACAGCAGGACACACAGCACCGGCCAAGGGAAACGTTTGCTCCCCTCTGCTTGGCACAAGAGAGGCTCCACCTGGTGCTGGAATTGCGTGTCCAGTCCTGGAACGCTCATCACAAGACAAAGATGAGCAAACCAGTCCAGCAGAGGCCACTGCCATGGGGAGGGGACTGGAGCACGCAGTGCAAAGAGGCCCAGGGGTGGCTTTGGTCAGGCTGAGGAGCAATCACAGCCTAAACAGGGTGGATACAGAGAAGCTGGAGCTAAACTCTTTTAGAGGCCCATGGCAAAAGGACAAGACAAAGGTTGCACTAAGGGGAATTTTGACTGGTTAAAGATAAAAATAAATCAGAATAAATGGATTAAACACTGGGACAAGTTGCTCAGAGAGATTGGAATCTTCATTCTCAGATTTTAGGAACACAATGGACATGGTCCCAAGTAACCTGATTTAACTTACAAGATGGCCCTGCTTTGAGTAGGAAGATCAAGGCCTGGATAACCTCCACAAATCCCTTCCAGCCTAAATGTTTTTAGGGTTCTGTAATTTCTAAAGAGGGATTAGATTTAAATAAAAAAAATATAAACAAGAGATCCTTGAAACGCAGTCATAACATTGCTGCTTTTACATTTCAGGGAACTAATGAGAGCCAATTAAAACACAGAGCCCTTCACAGTATGTGAACTCAGACTGCCCAAGCATACTACTTTATAGGTAAATAATCATCAAAAGTCTTTCAAAATACAGTGTATTCAACTATTTTAAGAATGGATATGACAGATCACCTCAACCTTTACATAACTGATGCGATTTTTTAAAAGCTCACTGTCTGTTCAGAGACAGAGGATGTTCCTGCAGCTCCATGCACAGGTAACAGCATCGTTTCAGCACAAGAGCCTGCCAGGAGGCACAAACACATGTTCTTGACCACGTGCAAGCAGTGAGTTATCATCCAGGCTTGGAGAGAACAGTATATTCCATTTGTTATAACCAGGACAGAACTATTGCAGACACCAGGGACGAAAAATTGGACTGAGGATTCACACTCCCTCTTTTCTTTTGCACTAACGATGGAAAAATTTGGTTGCAATCACACATAGAAAACCTGCAGAGCACTTATTTCTTCACCCTTCTGTACAAGTTTCCAAGGCAAAGGTAGCAAAAAGTGCTCAATGAAAGCAGAAGCCATCAGCGTGTCAGATTTCTTCATAATACAAATTTAGAGGATTATTTTATTAACATGCTCAAGTGTTGCTGTTTTCTACACAAGTTCTAAGTCTAAGAGTCAAACCCTTTATTCATCAGTCCATTTAAAATGTTTATATTCCTCAGGTCAGTGACTTGCTGAGACTGATCTCCAGAAAGTCATTAGTTGAACAGGTTTGTTTTTATTACACTTTGGTTCCTAAACTAACAGTGTTTGCTCTGCATGAAATAAGTAGCTGTGGTTAGTAATCAGAACTTAAAGGGTTAGTGCTGGTATGTAACACAGGAAATTAGTGAGATTTGGATGGTTACTGTGCCAAGAAACACTGCTAAAAGCACTGCTAATACAATGTTTCTTCATCCTGGGACATGACAGTAGCAGGGTAATTTAGCTTTGTGGTATAGCACATACATATTAATGGAAACTTTCTGTATCACTTGTCAGCACCAAAAGACTAAAGCAAAGCAAAAACTCCTATTAAAAAAAGTCTTTTAGCTCAGCTTGGCAGATAAACTATTCCAGATAACTGCTGCACTCCATACATAAACATGGCTGAGTGTCCCATGCTTTGAGAGAGCCACTTACACTCAACTTTACTATCAGTTTATTCCTGGGACTCCTTTCCTACTTCCCAGCTGGACACAACGAGCAGCACACAAAGCAGCAGTGTCTTGTGCTCCACAAAGCCACTGCCACCTCTCAGATGCCCCTCCAGTTTGCACCACCCTCCTGGCAGGGCACACAAAAGGGGGATATCCCACTGTGAGTGTGGAGAAGGGATAAACACACGGTGGTGGAGAACAGGGCAGGGAATGTCAGAGCTGAGGACGAAGCATGGAGAAGGCAAAGGATGAGCCATCACATCGTGAACCCAAACCAGACACAATGCTAATAACATTCTTCACTAAAGGGAACTCACTCCCAGCCCCTGTTGTAAAGTTTAAATATAAAACAAGGGAATAAACTTGAGGCTGCTCTTTAAAAAGGGTACCTAATCTTGCTCTCCGTATACACTCCCCAACCAATATACAATCAACCATGGATTTTTCTGGCCAGCTTAAATTAATACTCCTGCTCACCCCTTTGGAATTCCAGCTGCAAACAGGGTAAGTGCCACCAGAACAGGGAGAATCAGTCCTGCAGGTCTCATACACAGATTTGGTGAGCAGCCTGAGAAGTGAAGTCACTGGCTGATGGGAGCATCCACATTATAGAATGCAACATCAGCAAATCAATTCCAAGTTTTGCAAAGCAAGTGCATTGCCTTTAACTGTCCTCCCTTTAACACAGATTATCCTGTGCATACCCCACTAAACTAAACCTTACCCTTTCAAAATTAGGTAAGACATTAGTATTTTCCCTGCTTCTCATTACACAGTTTTGCAATTTGTGGGATGGCTTTGTTTGGATTTTTTGTCTTTGGTGCATGTTTCTTTTATTTATTTTTTTAACACACACCAAGGCCAGGCCTAAGCACTGACAACAGAGAGCCAGGCAGTTCTGCATTTGTCAGTAAACAAAAAGACAATTGTGCTGGTTGGCCAATTTAGACAAGAAAACACCCAGCAGTGAAAATTGAGCAGAATGTAATTTATATGCTGTCATATCATTCATCACTAGAACATTAGCCTTTCAACTGTGGCTAAAGCAATTCCAACTTCATTATTCCCTGGAGAATTCACCTTGGCAATACTCTGCAACCCCTCTGGGCTTCTCTGTGTACATGGAGGGGGTCTGCTTTGATCTCTGTCCTCATTTCTAGAGGGCGGGCAATAGCCAACTCACAGTTTATGATTGAGTCACAGCATTAAACCCAAGATAATTCCAGCCACATACTCCCTCTTGCATTATTGTTTTTAATCCTATTTCTCATCCCTGTCTCCTGATTCACTTCTGTTGTTCATCTTTGTCTCCCCAAAGGAAAGTGAACTGCATTTTATCAGTGAAGAAAATGAGTTTACGTGGAAATTCTTACATTGATGGCAACGAGAACACTGGAATAAGATCCAACATCGACAAACCTCCTTTTTGAAGCTGGCTTGTTGTTTCCTTTCTGTGCATATGGGAAAAATCACCTCACAAAGGAGAGGTGAGAAAACAGGGTATTTGCCATCTTCACTTATTTCTAGTGCCAAGTGTGAAAGCTCTAAAAGGCAAAATTATATTAAGATTGCTTTGCTGTCAGTGATAACAGCAGAAAACATGCAGAGAAAATTCAGGCTTACAAGGAATGGGCAAGTGGCACTGGAAGGTGCATGGGAAAAGCCCCAGGCAGGTCCAGCGCAGGGTCTCTGGTCGTGCTGCAGCTCGTCTGGCAGGCTGGTTGCTTGGCTGCCTTCAGCAATTTGGGGCCTTCGTTTGTGTTCATTATCACATCCATCAAACCTTGATTTCCTAGCATGTGTATTTGCTTAGGAACAAGTTTCTCTAAATATTTTGTCAGTTTGTAATATAACTGGCATGGGGACAGTTTGGCCTTTGATTTCTCCTGTTTCATTTTTTAGACAGAAGAGCAGCATTCCTGTCCTGAATCCCAATTATATTTTATCCTTAACTACTCCAATGAAGCTTGGACTGTGGAAAGATGCCATAGTACATAAAGACTTAATAAATACTGAATGACATATTATTGTGCAGTAGAGAAAGCACGAACCACCCAAACCTAAAGCCTGAGTACAGCACAGACTAACACTCATCACAAGAACTAGGGAAAAAACCCACCACACATCACACCTGCAAAATTACATTTGCAGACCAACTCATGAGCCAAAATACAGTTGTACTGCAATTTTTCCAGAAGTCACCGAATTAACAACCTATAACTCAGTTGTATACAACAACAAATGGAAAACAGTTTTTAATTTTATGATTTGAAATTGACCTCCCTCCTCCATATTTCAGTTCTATGGGACCTAAACCCAAAAAACCCGTCTCTGCTTATTTAGATCCTGTGACTGTCACATGAAATGACCACTATGAAGGTAAAATTGTCCCAAATGAAACATGTACTTCCATAAGGATAGGATTTATGAGGAACTGATGCAAAGAAAAGGTTTTTATTGAAGCATCCCAGGCTGAGATCCCGACCCGTCGGCTCCACATGCAACATGATTAGATTTCACCCAAAGAACTATTTGGTAACTCTTTGTTACTCTATAAAAAGCAGAAATCTTGCAGATGATTGAGCAGATACTTAAAACAAGTCAAAAGCAGTGGCTGGAAAACATTTAGCAACATTTTCACGTTTGTCCCAGAATATCAATACTTTGTCTGGAGAAGAAGCAGCACTGGAAGGTGGCATTGGTTGGTTAGTGCCTCCAAGAAATCCCATTGGCTATAGATGCACAATGCTGCCTTAGGAGCCAGGCAGGAGTAAATTTGGACATTCCATTATGAAAGGAATCTACATCAGCATCATCATCTCTCTTTGACACACACGCTTCTAAAAAATCCAGCATGAGAAATACAGTTTTAAAAAAAATCCAAATACTTTAAGTAGCACTTTTTTTCCAAAATAAAACTAAATAGCCAATTGTTCTGACTCCAGAGAGCTCTGTGTGCTGATCCCAGTTCTGGCAACAGCCTCAGCTGCTCCAGAAGAGATAAGGCCATTCCACAGAGTCCTCTTCAAGGCAGGGCAAGTGCTATCAGGGAGCCCAAAAGCCCAACATCTCCACTTCAACCCAGACGTGCCAGGCCTTGCAAACTTATCAGCCCTTCAAATGCCTGGCAGGGAACCAGCAGGTCCCACAGGCTTTCACTTCACATGGGTTATTGGCTCTGTCCTTCCTGTTTCAGAAACAGGATTATGGAATGTTGGAAGAAACCACAAACACTGGAAATCTGTATTTTTTAGCACCCTGCAAGACAACTGACAGATACCTGACTGATCATTAGTGAAAGTGCACTGAAATTGGTACTTTTCTCCCCCCCACAAAGCCAATACTCAATTTAAATATTTCCAAGCTGTCTATTTAAAGTATCATCATCACAACTGTGCTGCATCACAAGCATCTCTGCTTCCAGCTCTTCCACAGAAATATTTTTGCAGTTCCACATCGGCTCTCACTGAGCTGGATCTCCAGCAAGAACTCAGTTGGCCCAGGTGTTTTCCAAAGAAACAGCTCCAATACATTCACACGCTGCAAATCTAAATCCAACTGCTACTTACAGGAAGGAAAAGCTTTCTGCTGGTGTCACAGAACAGACAAGGCACCTCCTCCCGGCAGGGAGCAGCAATCCTGGGGGACTCAGAGCAATGCCCAGTGCCCAGCCCGTGCCCCTTCCCTCGTTTTATCCCATTAGAGTCGCCACCTCCCTCACCGGTGAGTCTCCACTTGCATTTGAGACAACACATTCGACCTGGACCAGGAACCTTCCAAAATTCCCAGCTGCCTTGCTTCCCATATTCCAGTCTGTCCTAAGGCTCTCACCTTCTACTCTCCTAATCATAATTCAGAGCACATACAAATAGCTGGCATAACATATAAATTCCCTTGCCAATTTAAAAGCAATCCTTTTCTTGTTTACCATCTTCTATCCAGCAGCCACTTAACTTGGAGATTTTTTTGTTTTGAGGGTGTTTCTTTGTGTTTATTTCCCCACTCTCTAGCCCAATTAGAAAGTCTTGATTTAAAAGGTCATTCTGGAAGACTGAGTACAATAAAAATAAATAAGCCTTTAAAGAGTAGAGTCCAGGGCTGATGGTTGAGAAATCCTCCAGGTGAGTCCCTGATAGTCAGTATTAATTTGAATCTTCAGGTGTTCCAACATCACCTTGGCCTGTCTCCTGTATCCAAAGTCCACAACCACAGCCCAGCAATCACAAGTGCTCTCTTCATACAGAGAAGCGTTGCCACTCATTTTAAGATAAGACAGATTGTGATAAAGCTGAGTTTTATCTTATTTAGGTTTTTAATCTCTTGAGTTGGTTGTCAGGCTTTCTAGAATAACTTCTTGGATACTCCCTACCAGAGGGGAAAGAACATGAAACTATTCCTTATAAACCCAACCTTCTTGCACAAGGGGTCCACATGGCTCCTCTGAAACTCACATTTCCTGGCTATTTTTGTACAAACAGCTCCCTAAAACAAGGGGTAAAGCCTCCCAAACTGTGGCTGAAGCACTTTATTGAGAGTTCGTGCTTTTATTACCTTTACACACACTCAGTTGTCTAAAGGAGAAGTCTCAGGCCACGACTGGTTCTTACAGCACAAGAAGGAGCATGTTGGGCACAAAGCCTTTCCCAGCTAGTTAAGATGCTGCTGACACTGGTCTTTTCACCCCAGTTGCCTACAGGCTCCCCAGGCAGCCTCTCTCCCCATCTCCCTCAGCACTAACTGGTCACACCAGTAACAGCATGTTTGAACTGCTCTGCTGAGCTTTAATTACTGCATTTGATGACACCTGCACAACACAATTCCTCACTTCTGAAATATTACTTGCTTTCTGTGCTGGAGAATATAATATATTCAAGAGTTAAAAAATAATGCTGTTACTGGTTAAAAAAAAGGCATTATAAAGACAGATTTTAGATTATTTTGTCCATTGTCACTAAGCAAGTAAAATAGTGTCAGTTCTTTGCCATGTTTTCTACCCTGTCTTGGGTTGAAATTTGGAAACACAAGCTTCAGCCACCCCTATGACCAGCAAATATTTAATCTAAAATATCAGACCACTTTCTAAATATTGTGTTCTTCAGCTGCCTTTACATCACCTGCTCTGATCTGAACAGCATGGCATTCCTTTTTCTTTCCCATGAAACTGAAATCCTCAGTATTTATATACTGCAAATTAGATATTTAATCCAAGAATCAAATACAAAGTGAACTACTGCTATACATCAAGATTTTTCCTAGTCATTCTCTGAAACACATATGGTAAAACAGATAAGAAAAAACAAAGGCTTGCCAGGTTCCTCCTGAAAAACATGCACATTACACATGGGCCTCCTCATCTCTTGGGTTAGAAAGAAATTCAGTGTCACCTTCTGCCACTGAAGGCAAAAGGACAGAACTATTACTATTGTCTCACAAAGTAACTTTTCTCTCTTATACAGGCAATAATTATTTTTCTTTACCCCACAAGCAAACCATCCCCTCCAGAATGATTTTATCTTATGTTACTTCCATGAAGAGAGATAGAAGAAAGGTAAGAGAGAGGTTTGCTTTATGGAAGAGTATGTGCAATAGTTTCTGTTTTGGGGGGAAAAAAAAACTTAATGAGAAAAAAAAGGAAATGCTATGGTCTTGAGATTATAGTCTTCAAAGAATTTCACACAGCATCCTTCTTGGCAAGCATCTGAATAAGTATTACAAGAGATTTATTACATGCATACAACATCCACACACAAGCGTGGATTTCTGCTGAAATTTCCTAGATTACTTTAATTAGGGCCAGCCAACATGTCCAGGCTCAGCTACAAAGACTGAGCACTGCAGAACATGCACCAGGATGGAAAATGCAAAGTGTTCCCTCAAGACACTGAGAAACCTTTGCCATGTAGAAATCAGGATGAACTTTGGTGACTCCAGCAGGGCCAGGATTTCAGGAGCTCAGTCCCGACTTCATTTGCGTAGAGGAAATTCAGCATCGCATCAACTCATGTAAACCTTTATTTCACTCCCTCTAGATAACCGAGGGAAGAAAATCTCAAAACTTGCATGTAAAGGTGGAAGGAATAAGAAAGCACAAAGTCTGCTGGACTAGTCTTTGCAGAAATACAAACCTCAGCAGCCCATGGGAATAATTTCAAAAAGTAATTAAGACCAATCAATAACAGTTGCTGCAAACAAAGAGAACTACCTAAAGGTGAAGAGGGAACATTCTTTTGAAAAATTTAGGTACTGATAATATGAAACAGAAATACTTGTCAGGGCACTCATATATACATGTGCTGAAATAAAAGAACATGCAGCAATTGCCCCAAAACGAAGTGAGTCTGACATTCCAAGAGTAAAAGGGAAAGAACAGATTCCTATCACTCAGTTGGGGCTGGATCATTAGCCAATACAGCTTATTACAATTTCACAACTCAAGAGTAATTTTGATGCATTTTTTTATCCTCCAAGGCATTTATTTCTAAGATAAAGCAGAACCAGTGACAGGTACACCTGGGAGGATGTACCTGGAATATTTTCCTTCAGGGTTAAGATCCAATCTCCAAGGCTTTCACAGCCAGAAAAATAAAGAAAAAAAAAAAAGAGCATTCCTCAACCAAACAGAAAAAATGCTCAATATTTGAGTCCCACTGGAACATGTGAAAAATGTGGGGCTTTGAAAATAGATGCAATAAAGTTGGCTTAGACTGGGCTGGGAGGAAGCAGAGTAACACTGCAAGTATTAACTGCATACAACTGGGTAACCAGACCAAGGTTAAATAACCCACTTGGACTACTTCTTTAGTACTTACTGTCATTTTGCTAAATTTAAACTACTAGACAAAATGTTACTGACTTATCTCTCTTTTCCAAGTGGGGAAAAAATAATCCTCCTACTAATTCCAGTGCTACGTAAGTGGAAAAAAAATGTTGTTTCATTCAAAACTAATTAAGAAGACCGCTGTTAATCTTTATAGGGATTTTTATTTGTAGCCTTTTCCTATCAGAGCAAAAAACAAAAACATTTTCTTTCAAGAAAAGAATTTAAATTTGGAAGGACTGAACTAACTTTGGAACAAAATCAGTTTAAAAGACTTAAAACGGTTGTAAACCAGATTTTCCATTATTTTCCAAAGCAGATGAGTAACATCCTTGGAGACATGAAGAACTCCAGCCAGAGGCAGGCCATGTTGGAACACAGAGAGCAGACATTAAAAGGGAATGCTGCCATCCCACTTCAAATACAAAGCTTTTCACAGTGAGAATTTGATTGTTTCAAGAAGAACAGATACAGCCAGGCAAGAGCTGAACTATCAGACCACCAGTTGAGTAAGGAAAGCTCGTGGAACAAGCCAGAAGATACAGCTTAAGAGAAACTTACAGAGAAGGAAAAATTCTACTTATATCAGATAGTCACAGGCACCACAAGAAGGAAGAACATTGACAGACATTCCTTCTAAAAAATTCCCATTTAAGACAAGGCTGGTAACCAAGTGCATAACCCCACCAAGAGCAATCTACAAAACAGCCTAAAATGCCAGTTTTCTTTTCCAGTGAAATCAAATTACCAATGAAGAACAGAAGCCTTCTCAGACAGCAATCTCAACAGCTAAATAAAATCCCAGGGTTGTGCTGTCTGGACCAATAACCACTTGCTAGCTCAGATCTCCATTATATTCACAACATCTGCAAACATTTTCCAAATTAGTGTATTTCTTTCAAACTTTAACAATTACTTCCAATGCCTATAAACAGCACAGGCTGCAGGAGATTTAATTATAAACTGCCCTAGAAAGACAATCCAATTTAGGCACCATTTCTGCTCCTGCTACTCTTTCAGTCACAGCAATGAGGACTTGAGAGCATAGACAGGAATAGATACAACAAGGCTGTATCAAACCAAAAACAACTACACAGTTCATTCCATTTTTTTTTTCCTTTCAAATTTAACAGAAGTTATCACAGTTTCTTCTGCAAAGATACACCTTTTAGCAGTAACTGGAAATGACTGATTCTGCCAAACAGGCAGGGCCATTCCTGGGCAGACAACCTTACTGGAGTGAACTTCTAAAGGACAAGAAAGTGCTGGGAATTCATAACACAAACCCAAGGTTTCCTAAAGGACTTAGACACATAGAAACAATAAGAAAAAACATTTTTTGTGTGTGTGTGCTAAATCTTAACTGAATTATTACAAGCATATAATTATTAATTTTCATTTGGCACAAATGGAAACCAAACCCAACCAAACAAAATAAACTTCAAATGGAACAAAAAAACCCACAAAGACAGCAAGCATTTAGATGCTTAATCACACACCTAATCAAAAGACGAGAGCAAAAACACCAACTGCAATGAAGCGAAAACATATTAAAAAAAATTACTGTACCTCAAAGTCTCTTCCAAGCTCTGTGTGCAGCTCAGTTGGCCCTCCCAGCAACTCCCCCTGCGGCTGAGCTGGAAGGAAAGGTTTGCTGGCAGGCACCAGGAAAAGCCCTGCTCTGTTGTGCCAGCAGAGCCACCACACTCCCACAGGCAGATTTTTGCCTTAACCTACTCATTAGCTCTTTCCAGAGCTCCTTCTCAACACATTGTCAGGCTCTCTTTGCAGGCCACTCTTTTATTTGCTCCTGTATCATGTGCCGGGGGCACTGCATGAAGACTGACTTGCTGGGTGCAGGTGCCACTGGAACCAAATCACGGAGCTGATGAGGGATGAGATGCAGCTGGGCACGGTCACAGGGGAGTGAAAAAGCAGCGGGACAGATCCTCTTTTAAAATCCCCCAAGTAACCCCTGACTTCCCTTAATTTTCAGATTTCAAATCTTCTAGCTTTTGGTGAAGTGTTTGATGGAATGATGCGCACTCCTGTTCTCACCAGGATCACCCCAAACCCTTCATACTGGGCAATCCCTGCTGTAAAACTGTGTTATTAGAAAAACCTGCTTGTTCTCCCCCTCCCTGCCTCCAGAACCCGAAGCAGCCTTGCCATGGCAGACTCAAGAACAACCTCTCCCTGCCAACTTGTTTTTGTGCCACGGGTTTGCAGCTGCTCAGCATTTACCAGGTACACTCAGTCCTGGAGCAGTACCTGTCACCCTGCTGTCACCAAGACAGGGCTGGGAAGGGACTTTGTCCCCTTCACATAGAGAAAGGTAGAGAAGCAGCCTCTTTTTTCCCCCCCCACTTTTTTTTCAGCAGCCCAATTAACTCCTCCAGCCCCACCCTGCACAGGTAATTAGCTCTGGGATTGCAAAATTCCCTTCTGCCTGCACAGGTGAAATTGGTTTTCTTGCTACCCCACCAGACAAGCACAAACACCAGAGCCACTGTTTGCCCACGATGCTCTTGAAGGATAGTGCTAAATCTTACTTGCACACAGGATGTGGATGAAAAAACTGGGAGAAAAAAGAAAGTTCAGAAACTAGGTTTTCTGTAAGATCCCTGGATAAGACGAACATTTACATGTCTTTAAAACCAAGCCAGGCAATCAAGGAAGATTTAGGCTTTTAGAAATGTCTTAGAAGTTTCCACTGACTGATTTTCTGCTTGGTGGCTTCTCCCTTTTGCGATAAACTCCCAGTTAAGGCCAGTTCAGAAACAGACCAGGCTTTTCCACTGGTCTCCTCACCAGCCTAACCTTCTTTTCCCTGGAAAATGCAGGGAAGAAGAAGAGTCATGTAGACCCAGCAGGCTAAGACATGTTACTGATGCTCCTTGGCCAAGCAATCCGTGGTCAGGGGGAAGGTGAAATCGGAGCTCGTTAACAGCTCTGCCCTGCTGAAAACATGTTTTCCTCTCTCACTATGTACACTGAAGGGATTAAAAATTATTAACTAGAAGCTTCAACACATTATTTCGCCCAGAGAAGATAACACACTTCTGGTGAGACTCTGGAGCCCGTAAATGTCTGTGGTATCCAAACACCACCAGGTTACCTTGCTTTCCATTTTACCTTCATTTGCATAGCTGCATAATGTGTACTCAGTGCAGAAGGTTACTGTAATGGGGCACAGATTTTGGAAGTTCCAGGCATGGAATTTGTGCTCCTTTCCATGGGGCAGACGTGGGAATGGTGCTGCTCCCACTGACTCAGACCTAAAGGAGGGGCACGGAGGGGCAGTGGGTTCCAGCCACCCTTTCCCTTTGATATAAAAGGAGTGATTTCTGTATCTTTCATTAACATTTTCTCTAGAGATTCTCCCAAATGGCAGTCCCCAACCAACAAAGCCTCTTTGAGAACACAAATGAAGCAAGTATTAATAAAAACACCCAAAAGGGTGACCCCCAAATGCTTAGGTCTTAGTCTACATTGGCACCTTCTTATCTTTAAATAGTGTCTGTGCTCGGGTTAAAATGAGCAAAAAGCATTCAGGCTAAAAATAGGCTTCATAAAAGGAATCCCAGATTTGAAATCATGCAGTTCTTCTCTCAAACAGAGGAACTGAAGGTGCAGCTCCACGATACTGTTACATCAGCTGAAAACCAAATTTCAGCCAAGAGGACTAACCTTCACCTTCTGAAATACAACAGAATGAAATAAATAAAGCTAGGCTCACTGAATTATTGAAAAGTCTGCATTCATTTGAGGAAATTATGTGGGGGAAAATATTTTTTAAGGCATATTGAAACCATTTTTCTAGAAAAATTACCTTCAGAATTTAATTTGCTCATCAATTTATGGAAAAAAAAATAAGGGCCTTTAATTTAAGCAAACTGGAAATAATTTACTTTTGATTTCTGATCTTCGCACTCGACTGATAAACCAGAAAAAAAAAAGTTATTCCCAAGACTAGAAACAAGCCAGCCTAGAATGCTGCTCTCATTCCTAAACCTTTGTCAAATCATTTATATGCAAAAAAGGGATTATTACACCTCTTCCACTTTTATCTGGACATCTTCTACTACTCAACAGAACTACTGAAAAAATTATTTCTTCTTTGTGCCCACAAACAAGATGCACAAAGAAGCTTCTGCAGGGCAAGCCAGGGTATTGTCTTGAGGAGAAACCAGAGGAGAGATAGGTACATGCAGAGCCTTCTCCCAACAAGCAGCTGTTTCCAAAGGGGAGGAACTCCCCTCTCACCACCTGAGGTGGATTTTCCCCCAGTCCTGGGGCAGGACTGGCTGGCACTGCTGCATTTCAGGGTCACACAACAGTTCGCCCCGAGGTAACTTGGCTGCGTGTCCCCAACCAAGGGGACTCGCCCAGGCTCAGCGGCAGGGCCAGGACAGGCTGAGGGATCTGGGATGTTCAGCCTGGACAAGAGAAGGCTCTGGGGAGACCTTGGGGGACCTTTCTGGTGCCTAAAGGGGCTCCAGGAGAGGGACTTGGGACAGGGGCCGAATATTGAGTCTTAAAAGCATTTTGCACAGTTCATCAGTATCACCTGACAATTTCTTTTCCAACAGCTTTCACAGAAAATAATGTAAATTTCCCACCCTCTGGACCCCACTTTTTCCCACTCCCAGATGCCCCTTTTTCCACCCCTTGCATTCCCCCAAATCCGTTTTCCCACCCTTCAGATCCCCCAAATCCCATTTCCCACTGCCTGGTTCCCCCAGATCCCTTCTCTCACTCTCCGGATCCCTCTTTTCCCACCCCATATCCAGGGCTTGGATGTCGGATCCTGTGTCAGGAATTCAAAGACAGGAATACTCTTTAACCACTGGCTCAGGGTCACAGCAGGCACTCAGTCCAGCAGCCACAGAATGGCATTCTGCAGCTTGCAGGTGCATTTTGGAAGTGCACAATGAAATCAAATCCAGGCAGATTACGAGAACAGACACAAAAATCGTCTCGTCAGGTGGTTTTTGGGTAACTGAGCCCAGTTCAGACTTGAAACTGCCAAGACAAAAAAGTCTGAGCACAGTTTTTATTCCTTTGGTGTTTCACGACCACCTCCCACCTGAGAGTGGACAGAAGTGCAACTCCTGTTGAGGCACTGGGCAGATGTAAATGTAGCCCTTAGTCCCTCCTGAGTGAAAAGCTCCATCCCAAAGAGCATTTTCACACATGGAAAATTATGAAAATCACCTGTGTTAGCTTTGAAGATAGAAAGTTCAGCACTTGCACGCAAAGTGATGTTACAGCAGATATTACAGAGCTGGACTGATCAGCAGCAGTTAATTGCAATGTGAAATTCCCAGCACCATTAGTGTTTGGTTAAAAAATCCACATCAAAAAGAGGAGAGGACTATCCAATTTCAATATTTCCCCTCCCCTTTATAATATACGGGCAGGTATCTTTCTGTAGGTTTTGCTTGGCCTTTTAGCTGTTTAGTTCAGGGCATGTCCAAACAGCTCACATAAAGCAAGAATGAGAGTTCTAGAATCTTAATTTCCAGTTTGCTGATAGATATTGCCTGATTGCAGCAAGTAAAGGAGAAAACATTAGATGATAAAACAGGGTAAAAAAAAAGAGCTTTTTTTTTTAAGTACTGTAACTTTTAAATCTTAACCTACTCAGAGAATTTGCAAAGAAGTTCAGTCAGATGGAGCACCTGTTCAAAACATCTGCTTCAGCGAATGTGCTTTTCTTGGGGAAAAAGATATATAAAAAATTAAATAAGATATCTGAGCTAAGGGAAATAGATTGCTTTCACATGTCTTGTCTGAGAATTTTGGTTCTTTGTGGGTTTTTTTGCCAGTAAAGATGCTATTTTAAAGTTATAATTAGAGCTGGCTTTAAAGAAGCTGTGAAAAGAAACGTGCTGGCAATTTGACCCAACAAACTCCAGTTTTGATAAAAGCCAGCCAGTTTGAGTAACATCATTTGCAAGCATTATGAAGCCAGTGCCATTTAGTACTTAATTTTAAATTCTCCATGTTCCTGATTGCAGCAATCATCTGCCACACCACCTATTCAGTGTAATACTACACCGGGAGGCACAGAAAAGTGGTTTCTCTAACATGCCACGCTGGTTTTGCCATTCCAGGTCTTCTCAAATGCTGCTTTTTTGGCTACTAATATTGTGCAATGACTATGAAAGAGGCATTTTGTAGTTTCCAAAGGGTATTTTACACAGGCAGCTGCCTCTCTCATTCCTACAGTGGTTATTTCTCATCCTACAGGGCTTCCAATATGTATTTTTATTATCAGAATTAATCAAGAATGACTCATACTTAGTGGGAAGTAAGGGAAGTTCAACACAACAGTTGAAGGTCTCAATCTAGGTATTTCTAGGAAGATTCTTCATCCAGGAAGTCCAGGAAAAGTCCTAGAAAGCCCCAAATAGTCCCCAAAAGATTATAGATGTCAGAATTTCAAAAGAGACTGTAACCTTGTTTGTTCTAAGTTGCTTAAACAAATTGTTTGAGAATTATTACATTTCATCCCTTGACTTAAAGCCAGTAAGACTTTCCAAGTGGCCAAATCACTTCCCAGCTGAGCATTTCAGTACTGGAAAGGGAAAGAGAAATGGAATCTCTCTTAAGAAGTTTCTTCATTACTTATGAAGAAGAGCTACAAAAAACACCCCAAACAAGTGTAGAGGGACACCTGTGAGTTATTTTTGAAACAGTTTGGTCCAAGTCGCATAGAAGCCACATGGGCTTTGTCCCCAGGTACTTCAAACCAACCCTGCTAGTCAAGATTTCAAGTTGAACATTGACATAAATAGACTGGCGAGCTAATTCGGGGGTCTGCAAGTCTGAGCAGGGTTTTTTTTTTGTCTGGCCCTAATGTGATGAATGCCATTGTCATGAGCAGGGTCTGTCCCAGCCCCACATATTCCATTCCCACAGCTGGCCCCAGCATTTAATCTCCCCAGAATCCAGTGCCCTCCCTCCGGCTGCTCTGACAGTGACAGTGCCCAGCAGTGTCACAAGTGGCTCTGCCTCTCAGCACCGATTTACTAAGTAAGGGAACACCATTCTGGGACAATCCCTTTGCTGGCCACAGCTGCACTAATGACTCCCTGCAAACAGAACTGCAGATGAGGAAAACTCAGGACTCTGGGCTGCTCATTATCTTCCCAGGATATATTTTCTTCTGTTGTCATTGCCAGCTTTAAATTACAGCCTTCCCATCTTCTGCTCTTACAATAAGCTGAAAGATGCCAATTAGTCACTGAGAAAGTCCTCCCCAAAAGCACACAGGAGCTTTAACAGGACAAAGCACAAACATACCAAGGTCTCTGACAGCTGATTTCAGAGGGGTGGATAAAGAGAGAGAAAAAACTCCACCTCAAGGTACAGGTACTTCAAAAGAAAAGTATTGCCATTTTCTTTTCTAGGGAAATATGGAAGATGGGCCATATGAGATCTAGAAAAATACAGCATCAATCAGATAAGGGAACGTCAAATCCTGGGACTGGGAAGAAACAGATTCATTCATAGATCAGTTACCCTTTAATTCACCATTTCTCAGAGTTTGCTTATGTATTTTACATAGATCCACTCCATTCCTTGTTTGCTGAATCATGATGATTTGAGGCAAAAGTTTTTCTAAGGACTAAGCTAAAAGAGAACAGGATTCTCCCTGGGTTATCTATTCAGAAGGCAGCAAAGCATCAGCACTCTGTCTGACAGTAAAAATACCCCACACTTCCATTACTGTCAGGGACTTCTCCTGGCTACATTACAGATCCCAGGGAAACTTCTGAGCAAGAATTAAAAGCTGATGAAAGAAGTCACCAAGAATAGTAATTGTGTAAAACGGTTCTAAAATTTGGTTTAATATACTCTGTTTTGTGCAAAACACCATCAGATTCTTTAGGAAAGTGAAAAAAGCCCTATTTAACTGCACCCTGTAGTTCACCACACCCTGAGCTGGGAAAGACACAATCCCGGAGTGCTCTCTAGTGGCTGCCAGTCACAAAAACCTCTGCAGGCTGCGCTGCCGAGTTTAAAAACACACCAAATAATCAAAAATGTTCAGTTGCCCGCGTAGTCAGCCACGACTCCCCGAGAGAACAACACTCCTGACAAAGGGGATCAAACAGGGAACCCCCTGTCTGCAACAGCTCCGAAAAATGGGCTCGAAACACCTGTAGTTACAATTAATCCGAGCTGATGTTTTGAACGTGACTCAAGTTAAAAAAAACACAAATTATCTGTTTAAATGAGAACAAATTGAGATTTTAGTTTTCTCCAGCCTCGTCCACATGACATCTTCACCAGGTCACTGAGGAGGGGACAGGACTTAAGGCACACCCAGAGAAAAAGGTAAGTCACGTCCCTTCTTTTCCCTCCCTCAATGTGATCACATTCCCACATATTTAATAAATTGTTGAGAAGCTGTTTCAAAGCCAAACTTTGTCACCTCTTCCAGATACACGAGCTGGTCAGTGGATATGAAGAGATTTAGGGTCAGAGGATGTAAAATCCTACCTTGTGAGTGAAACTGCAGAAGCCCGAGTTGTCCATAGAGGTTGGGAAGAATTGCATCCTTGGCCGGGAAAGCACCAAGGGATCAGTCCTGAAGGAAAACCAAACACAAATCCCAATATTAGACACCAAAGGCAGCGCAAAGAACTATTCACATCATGTTAAACACGGAATTTCTGTGGGATCAAGGCCTAAAGATTTAGTCTTTTGTAAAACATCTTACTAATGAGAAATGATACATGGGTTTTTGTTAGTTGAGATGCATAAATAAAGGCTGGATGGCAAAATTACCCTTCAGAATAATTCAGTAATTCCCGTGGCTCTTTGGTAAGCACACCAAGAATTTCCTCAGTGGATTCTCTCAACTCCATCAGATATTCATTCAGCCAAATAAAGAACAAATTGCTGAGTGTAAAACCACTACTAAAGGTCTGCACTATCATCCATTAGCTCCAGGATTTCCTTGACAGCACAAAGGATTGCAGGCTGCCAAGTATAATTAAATATGGTCTTAAGCAGAGCTCCTCATTGCCATGGATTGAAAAATGCAGGTTAAAACCCAAGAGTAATATCAAATGGACCCCAAGCTGGTCCCAATAACTGTTGTACAGAATTGGATATATCTCGGTAAACAATATGTAGGTGACATTTGCACTGGGCAGAATGCAGAAGCTGTGGCATTTTTAGTGTCTCTGGTCTCCTTTTCAGGAAATCCCGTCAGAGCCCACATGAAAATTTAACAAGTACATACTGTGCCATTCAGATGCACATATATAACATCTTTACAAATGGAGAAGAAGATGGGTTTTGACAGCTTTAGTTCATAGTGCATTAATAAACAAGATTTTTGTAACGGCCATGAAGCCAAGGCAGAAAGAAGACAAAATGTTAAAATAATTCATGACTCCAGAATGATTTTGAAGCAGCAAACCTACTGGCATCTTCCCTGACTGATCTAATTGGACTTATTTTCAGTTTATTTTTTCTAGGTAGGAGGGGAAAACCCAACATCAGCAAAACCCCCCTTGTTTGTTAGTTCAATAAGCAAGGGTAAGACTACCTAATTACAAATACCATGGGTCATGCAACCCTTAGCTGCACGGACATCCATCTCCAACACACATGCTTACAAAGGACAAGAGACATCCCTGAGAATTCATTTATGTCAATAATTCGCTGCATATTTAGCAAAAATTTGCATTCCAAGTCTCTGTATTTCCCACTAGGTTAGAATAAAACATTTTTAGATGACATGCTAATAATAAAATCTAGTTGTGTGACTGGACCTTGAAACTGGAAGGACTCGGCCCTGCAGAAGTAATTTGTAGGAGAGAGAGAGGCTTAAAATATCTGTGTGGTTCACAGATTATATTAAACTCATACTGGGAATTCCTTTTCAATGCATTTTTTTGTGTCTGGCCCTAGAAAGACACATTTGTATGAAAATGAGAAGTGCATATTAAAGACAAGTGAAAACAGTGGGACTCTTTGTAGCAACCATCTGACTTTTGACCTCCCTGGGAGAGAGTGCCCGGCAAGATGTGCATTTAACTCGTTGGATAAAGATGTTAAAGGGTTTGTTTCCAAAATACATGAGAAGACAGCTGCGTAATCTGAAGCTGTTCTCCTGATTGCAGTTCACTGCTGTTGGGAAGCAAGGCTGGCAAAGTGTATTTTACAATAGCACAGCACAGAAAATTCCATGATGAAACTGGGCTGACTTTGCTCCTGATAGTGTCAGACTCCAGCCTTGAAGTCACGGAACAGAAGATCCATCTAATTCTGCCTTTTCAGGCTAAAAGTTTACTTGTAGGACCAATCCCCCAAAAACAACCACTGCCTCTGTCCAGCAAGGGAGTTGGGATTAACACGCCGAGCAGCCTGACCTTCCACAGCCTGCAGCAAGATGGCATTGGCACCATTAACAAACAGCACACGGAGCTGCAACACGGCAGGTGAGGAGCTGTCAGGACACAACAGCCCACAAGATTGTAGTTAAACAGTAAAACGAGTTAGCTTTTGCTGAAGAATGATTTCTCAGAAGGACTCTCTGCATCTGCAAAGGGGCAGAAGCACAACCCCCCCATCCACAGTCTGCCTAAATGAGGATATAAGGCATTGCATAAATCCTTACCGCGCCTCTGAGAGAGCAGGAACTTTACTGTGTAGGAATGCATTAAGTCCTAATTTTCCTTAAAATTAAACTAAAAATTCCTGTAGCTGCTCTGCTTCCCTTCTCAAGTCTTCCTTCAGGAGCTGGTGAGCGGGAGGTTAAATAGACAGAACCAGCCCAAGATGACTCTATCTCAGAAGGATTCAAAACTAAATAACATGAGAATAATAATAATATGGAATCAGTGGCCATGATACAACTTCAGTGTCAAAACAGATATTGCTCTGCGAACCTGGGCCTTGCTTATTGTGAGCTCTAATCAATTTGATCTGTCAGTCTCTTGTCTTCAGCTGCTGATCAACCTGAGACTTCATACATTTCCTCCCACGAACAGAAGCCCAAGTTAGCTCCCAGCTGCATGAGGCTGTATCTCCAGTGAGAAGCCCATAAATCCTGGTTATTATGACCTTTACTACATTTCAGGTCCTCAAGAACTGCAAACTGTGACCTGCTGAAGGAAGCTGTGTCACTCGTTTCATGTTTCTCTGGACCTTGAGGTATTTTAACGCCCCAACAGCCGAATTTCTTGTGTGTCGTGGTCAGTGTGTGGAACACCAGCTGAAGTCCTGTGTGACAAAGAAATGAAACTGCTGGTGATAACAAAATGCCATTCAAGTTAAATGTTGAAACACCAACATGAGTGGAATCAGAATTTTGTCCTGGAGCTCTGCATCAAAGATTCCTCAGCTCTCATCCAATTAGCAGAGAACGCCACTTTTCCCTTTCCACTTCTGCTGACAACTGAATGATCTTCACTACTGGAATTAATTTGGAAAATTTATATGTCACAATTATTCCAGATTTGGCAGCAAGATGAGATCTGAATCACAATGTACGGTGTGCATGCAATACAGAATAAAGAGAAATTATATCCCTGATAAGGGTACAAGTTATCCAAACATAGTCTGGATCTCAGGAAAAGGTTCTTCCCCCAGAGGGTGGTGGGCACTGCCCAGGCTGCCCAGGGCAGTGGGCACAGCACCAAGGCTGCCAGACCTCCAGGACCCTTTGGATGATGCTCTGGGGCACAGGGGGTGACTCCTGGGGCTGGTCCTGTGCAGGGCTGAGGGTTGGACTCCATGGTCCTTGGGGGTCCCTTCCAACTCACCATATTCTGATGGTCTTCCTTTACATTTTTGCCCACCTCTTCCATTCCTGTTCCTTCCCTTGTGAAACGACAGAGCGAGCAGCAGAGCTGTGAAAGAAAAATGTGAAAATCAGCAATTCCTGGAGTATCAGAGATGTTCAATGTGAGTATGCACACGAGGCCACCAATAAACAAGTCCCTGATGCTTATTCATTTTTCATTTGCTTCCCATAGTAGAACCTCATCGTGCTTTGGGGAAGACGTTTCAAGTCTTTGTACTTCCGAAATTGTGACTGCTGGATGGTCTTTTATCTCTTCTCAGTGACGTGCATTTATTGTCTTGACAAACACAGGCTCAAAATAGGCCTTTTACAAAGAAAGAGTCTGAAGGGAAAAGCCCCCACAGAGTAACTCGAGCCAAGAGCCCTGGGAGCAGGGGAATGCTCCTGCCTGTCCTGACCGGGAGCACGCGGAACTGCAACGGGCCGGCAGGAAACCCTCGCAAACGAGGTTAACACTCACAGGCAACACAACAAATGCTTTCTGTTGCTGCATCTGAGGAAACTGCTCCTAGCAAGGCTGTTTGTGCCATGGCCATCAGAATAATTGGAACATGAAAGCTGATATTGTCACTCCAAATGTATCCTGAATTCATCTTTCTAAACAACACCCCAAAAAAAACCCCATCAGTTATGCTCAGAGATCACGTGCAGGCTTCACACTAATGAAAAGGAGGTTGTTTAATATTCTGCTGAATTGAGAAAAAACAGCACTGATATGACTCACCTCTTTCCTTTCTCCTCAGAGAATCATTCCTTTCTAACACAAATTTGGATATCTCTTTATGTAACTACCTCAAAAAACAGGCATTCAGTGGTCAGAGAGAAAGCAAATTAATCAAGCCCTGCACACCATTTATACAGTTACATTTTAAAAATTTTTATCAAGGGAAGTCATATCAAATGGACATGCATTGGTTTACTTGTAGACTAGGCAACAAAATAAATATAATTAAATAATTTTTATTTTCTCTCTTGTGTTCCTTGTGTGGATATTTCATTTTAAGAAGTATTTTCCTGTAACTGAACGGATGCCAACTGCAAAAATACCTCCTGCTAAGCTAGAAAAATTTCATCATAACTTTCCATCATAAATATCAAAGCCTAGAAATCCTCTGAGAGAGAACTAAACATATCAGATCACTGCACTTTCTGGGAAAGTGTTGAAACTTGCTTACCACAAGACTGCTTAAGTGAGAAAATAAACCAAACAAAAGGAGGGTCATGTTTCTACTAATAGCCATTTTGATCTCTCAAATATTTTTTGTTGTGACACTTTTAGAATCATATCAAGCAGCAAATGGAAACTTGAGGACAATTCTTCAGATGCTTTGTATGCACAGGTAGAACCAAGCTTAGTTTCATTCCAGTTTCAGAGGGATCTACAAATCAATATACTTGGAATATATCGGTTAGTGCCTGCCTTTGTCAGCTTTTATTTACTTCTGTGAAGATGCTCCGTTCCTTTTGGCATTGGTCTTTCAAAATGAGACCAGACTCTTCCTCACATATATTTTTCCCCTCCAAAGCTCTGATCCAGAAGGAATGCAGAGCCTGCTTTAAGGTAAGGAAGTGAAAAGTGCAAATAGATACATCCTCCTCCTCCTCCTCATCTCTGCAAATTCACAGTAAAAGACATGCAGACAATCACACTCTTTACATGAGATACATTAGTTCAAAACACAGGTTTAAATAATTTAACACTTTTTCCTGGTGCCCTCTCTCCCAAACATGATGATGGTTCATTGAGGAAGAACAAGGTGGCCCAGGGGCAGCTCCCTAAACTGGCAGGAACCCACCTGGGATTAATTCCCAGACTGAGTCTCTTGGTGCTTGGTTTGGCAAAAGTGAGAGAAAATGAGAGAAAGTGCAATGCAGATTCCAGCCTGGTTTGGGTGTTTTCTACCAGGCAATATTTTTGATGAAAAGGAACCCTGTAAAATGTCCATTATAGAGGTAATCAGTGTGTAAACTGGTTAAAGTTACACCCATCTCTTCTTCTGTGCTGCTATAACTACCGAAGCTGCCTTGGAGAGGTTTTCTTGGGTTGAAAGTATTTTAACATATTCAATCTTGTAAAAATGCTTAAATCTGATATAGAACTTTTCAACCCTACATTTTAAATATGAAATCAGTATCCTTCCTCATGTCAGAATGAAGCTCTATTGATCAGTACAAACAGATTTTCATAGAATTCACTAGAAACCATCAGCATTTTCTAGCATGACCTAAAAGCTGTATAGAGAAAAACCATTTAAAACTCACTACTTCCTCTCTTTAGGACTAAAAATAGATTTGGCTCATTATCTCAGTTGGCACCTTAATGTATTCCATTGCATGATGACACAGCTTAGCTTACACCACCACACGCTTCTTTTTCCTTAGCATCTACCTTATACCCAGCAAGAAGGGTCAGTTCTTGTTGAAAGAGAAACTCTTTGCTATTTTACTTTAAACCCTTGGTTCAGTTTCTGTTCTGGTGACAACATCCACACCCATCAGGCGCAGCAGCTCACCCCAGCCACGGGTGGGTGTTACTCCAACAGCCACACTCGGCCCTTGTTCAAACGGTTTCTTGGAAGAATTTTCTTACCAAGCTCCCCCATTTAATGCAGGCCCACAGACTTTTTTTTTTCTTTCCACAAAAGGTCACTGAGTTGGTTGAACCTCAGGGAACACACAGCCCAGAGGAGACTCACAAACAATATGCATACAGGTGATGAACTTTGAAATGGTCAAACACACTTCTCGGTGTGACAGAGGTGATGTATTTGGGGTAAACCCCCCCAAAACATCAAGGACACAACCCCAAAGAACTCCATTGTTTGCACCTGCTTTCAGGAATGGCTAAACATTATTTGCTTTATAGAAGATAAGCAAAATGTTCTCCATATATTTCTGGAGAAACAGAGCAGGCTCTTCTTGGTGGTGCCAAGAGTCGAGAAGCAGAAACTGGTGCACAGAAGTTTCACCTGAACATGAGGAAGAACTTCTTTCCTGTGCAGGGAAGCTTGTGGAGTTTCCCCCGCTGGAGATACTCCAGAACCATCTGGACACAGACCTGTGCAACGTGCTCTGGGCTGACCCTGCCTGAGCAGGGAGGTTGGACCAGATGACTCACTGTGCTCCCTTCCAGCATCTCTCATTCCGTGGCTCTGCACATGAACTGCACTAATGGAAAATTTTCTGACACAAAGTTTCCCCTCTAAAATTTTGCACACTTATACTTGTCTTGGGACAGAACTTGGTCAGCTTCACATACAACCACTGCTCGAGTCAGCCTCTCGAGAAATCTACACGGAGGGGAGTGCCTTCCTTAGCGCTGGTTCCACGCAAAGACAAAGGGGATGTTTAAGGCACTGCCCCGCTGGAAGAACCGAGGGGAGAACCGACATAATCCCAACAGGCGACACAATCCCAACAGGCGCTGTCTGAGCGTTCTACAAGACTTCACTGGCAGAGCGACTAAAAAGTATCCCTGGTTTATACAGGTCAAAACTCCAAGAAGACACGACCCGAATCACCGGGAACGGGCAAACTGTCCCTCACAAAAACCCCTCTACAAACCCAGTTACTCGCTTAAACAAACTCCCAAACGGAGCTATTCAGTCCGAGCCGGAATACCCCGTTTTCCCGGGGGTCCGACCCCGCAGAAGGTCCCTCCNGGACACGGACACGGACACGGACAGGGGCAGGGACAGGGACACGGACAGGGCTACCCCCGCGCATCCCGCCACGGGGGGACCGGCGCTGTCTGAGCGCCCCCCGGACACCCTTCTGCTCCCCCTCCTCCTCCTCGTCCAGCCGCGGGCGGAGGCGGCAGCGCGCACCGAGGGCGCCGGAGGGTCGCAGCCCGAGGGTCGGGGCGGGGACAGGGACGTGTCGGGGGGTCCCGGGGGGGCTCCCCCCGCACTCGGAGGGCGGGGCGCTGCCTCCCCACGGCCCGATCCCGCGGGGCGGGCGGGGGCGGACCCGGCGCACCTGCGGAGCCCCCGCCTTTGTGCAGTGCAGGTGCGGCTCCCCCCGCCGCGACGTCAGGCGGCCGCNCACAAAAACCCCTCTACAAACCCAGTTACTCGCTTAAACAAACTCCCAAACGGAGCTATTCAGTCCGAGCCGGAATACCCCGTTTTCCCGGGGGTCCGACCCCGCAGAAGGTCCCTCCGGGCTGCGCGGGGGTCCCGGCGGGGCGGATAGGGAGACGGACAGGGACAGGAACACGGACAGGGACATGGACACGGACAGGAACACGGACACGGACACGGACACGGACAGGGGCAGGGACAGGGACACGGACAGGGCTACCCCCGCGCATCCCGCCACGGGGGGACCGGCGCTGTCTGAGCGCCCCCCGGACACCCTTCTGCTCCCCCTCCTCCTCCTCGTCCAGCCGCGGGCGGAGGCGGCAGCGCGCACCGAGGGCGCCGGAGGGTCGCAGCCCGCGGGCCGGGGCGGGGA
>VWZG01004336.1:660105-789792 GCA_013396735.1 Grallaria varia | reverse complement strand
GGACATGGACACGGACACGGACACGGACAGGGGCAGGGACAGGGACACGGACAGGGCTACCCCCGCGCATCCCGCCACGGGGGGACCGGCGCTGTCTGAGCGCCCCCCGGACACTCTTCTGCTCCCCCTCCTCCTCCTCGTCCAGCCGCGGGCGGAGGCGGCAGCGCGCACCGAGGGCGCCGGAGGGTCGCAGCCCGAGGGTCGGGGCGGGGACAGGGACGTGTCGGGGGGTCCCGGGGGGGCTCCCCCCGCACTCGGAGGGCGGGGCGCTGCCTCCCCACGGCCCGATCCCGCGGGGCGGGCGGGGGCGGACCCGGCGCACCTGCGGAGCCCCCGCCTTTGTGCAGTGCAGGGGCGGCTCCCCCCGCCGTGACGTCAGGCGGCCGCTCGCGGGGCACCATGGGAGAATCCCAATGTTTTCCCAGGGATGCGCTGAGCAGCGCGGCGGCGTGAGGAGACCCCGGCAGCGCCGCTCGGGGGGCCGGGCGGGCTGCCCGCGCCCCGGCTCTTGCCCAGCCCGCCTGGCAGCATGGCCCAGCCCCGCGGGGCGCCCCGAGCCGCCCCCTGAGCCGCAGCCCTGCCCGGCGGCGCCGGGGAAGATGCTGGCGCGGCTGGTGCTGCCCGGCTGACGCCCCATTGTCCCCCGGCCGGCTCCGGCTCCATGAGCGCCTCCTCCTGCCGCTGCTGCTGCTGCCCCCTCCCCTGAGCTGCCCGCTCTCCACCTCATGGCTGCAGCGGAGGAAGGAACGGGCTGCTTTCTCCCGCGAGGCAGGTCGCAGAGTGACCCCAGCATCCTCACCGAGCCCGCGGGGCCCGGGCAGCGCCCAGGTAAGGGCCGGGAGCGTCCGCCGGTTTGCAGCGCGCCGGGCAGGGATGGGGAGCGTATTTCCCGCAGTGAGAGGTGAAATGATGCAGCGGCTGAGCCGCGAAGGGCTCGGAGCCGAGCGCGCCCCGCGGGGGCCGCCCGCCTCGGGAGCGCGGGGGGCGCGGCCGGGGCCGCTCTCGGGGCCGCTCGCGGGGGTCGCGCCAGCCCGGACCCCGCGGGGCTGGTTCTCACTCCGCTGCCCTGGGTGGGGGGGATCGCGGCTAATAACGCAGGCTGTTTGCACGGGATCGCCATGGAGACAAGGGAAGCAGGGCCGTAATTAAACGCTTTCTTGCCCACGAGAAGGTAATTTTCACTTCACGGGGAGAAGCGTAATCTCCTTGTGAAGTGGAAGCACAGAGGGTGGTGCTGAGGGGACACAGCCCAGTCGTTAGGGTAGAAATAGGATATTGTGATTAGATTTTTTTCTTCTTTAACAATGGCTAATGGTGTTTTCAGTTTAAGTTCACTTCGAGGAGTAATTCTAAATGTCTGTTGGTGGTGACTCGGTAATTGCAGATTGTCAGAATCCAAGCACTGATGAGACCTTTAGGAAAAAAAACCCCAACAAATAGCTACATCACTTGGATGTGATGTGATTGCACGGAGAGGCACAACAAGAAGCTGGGAGCAAAGGGTAAGAGCGGGTTTGCTCTCAGTTCCCCACAATAAATGATGGGCACACAAGAGCTGGCGGGTTTCTTTATGAGAAAAGGAGTAACCAAAACAGCATAAAGACAATGAAGGGGGTGTTGATCATCACTGCCCACTGCATGGAATTCTAAGCCTGGAATCCTGGGGTTTGGGTCAGGCACTACCAGCCTGCCAGAGACAGTCCCCGAATGCAATTTCGGGTTGAACTTTGTTCTGGTCTTTTTCAGATTACTGAGTAAATAAAATATTCCAGGCTCTGTTCATACACCTGCTATATTGCTTCCTCCTGAGCCAACGAGGATATTAATATTTGTATCTATTTTAAGTGCTTCTATTTATTTGTCTTATCAAACAATTCTGACCACCTTGCCCTGGAGTGAAATACAAATTAAATTAAGGGAAACAGTAGATGATTTCTCTCTGATTACCAACTGTTCCAATACCCCAAGTGAAGGGAACAAAGGACTCTTCTAACATGAACTGCTCGACTCACTCCCAAAGGGGCAATCTTGACTGAAAGAGAAATGTATGTTTCTGCCATTTGATTTCTGGAAGCAGAAGTGACTAATGAAAGGCAGGCATATGCAATCCTAGTTTTAATTCCTCTGTATTATTTTCTGCTAATTAATTATTTTGGCCTTTGTGAAATGTACAACAAAGAAAGTACACGACATGTCCAACAAATAGACAAAGATATAAATATTATGATGCTTTTTGTTTGGAGGAAGAACTGTCAATACTAAGTAGCATTTTCCCCCCAATACAGACTTCATGAGATAAGCCAGTGTCCCATTGCATGGCAGAAGCCAAAGTAAAAGACAAGAAAGGATGTCTTTTATGGTGTTGTGTTATACAGACAATATGTGGATAGAAACAAAAGGTGATAAACACATATGTTTTTGTTCAGGTAGATGTAAATACTCAGTAGTAGAATTAACATGTTTGGTGAGCGCTTCAGGTTTTAAATTTGTTTATCAAATAGCACTGAACATCTGTACTCTTCAAAATGATAATGAAATGAACATAAATTGCTTAATTTAAATAAAATTTTACCCTACAGTGTTGTGAGTAATCACTATGAGCAATTTCATAACCTAGAATACAATTTATAGTGTTGTAAGACTTTTGCATGCTAGATGACATATTTGTAATTTATCTTATTATCCTGGAAAATAATTTTGTCATTATCATTATAATACCAACCTAACCATGTATGGACTCCAAACCAAAAGACAGACTTAGGAGGGTAAATGATAAGGGCAAAGTTTGTGTTTACATCCCAACCCTGCTCACAGACAGACCATGCAGAGAAGTAAGGACTCTTTCTTAATTTAAAAACTAAATTAATTTTTGTTGATATTTAAGTCATGCATTTAAATTATACAGACAAATAAACCAATACCAAAATACGCATAAAACTGTAGGATCACTACAAAAACCATTCCTACTTTTACCTGGCATTTGAATGATACCAAATTCATGCTGGAGGTGCACTCTGGTTTTGCAACACTTTTCTGAATGCATGATGTGGTCAGGGATTATTCTGCACCAATTCATTTGGCTGTGTCTACTGAGGAAAGTATATGGAGGTAGAAAACGTAGTAATAAATGAAACCAGCCTATACTCAGAAAAATGGTCCTATTGGTGGTGTGGAGAATACTGGAAGTAGTATGAGAAGGAATAAACATTTCTGTGTTTTAATTGGATCAGTCATTTTCTCCTTTAAGGTAAAATCATGCGTTTCAGCCTGCGATTCAAGTGAGCTATTTCATGGCCACTGAGCAGTATTTTATGACTGGACTTCATATTCGAGTCTATTTAAGTTTACTGTCACACTGAGTGCAAGCCTTAAAAAAAGGAATATATGCTCAGTTTGAGAAACAGACATCAGAATACTTATGTCTTGCTTAACTACAGACTGTCTCTAGACCAAGCTGTTGTAAAGAAAGTGAATTTCATCTTTCTTACTCATAGAATCATAGAATGGTTTGGGTTGGAAGAAACCTTGCAAATCATATTGTTCTGCCCCCCTGCCATGGGCGGGGACACCTTCTCCTAGACCAGGTTGCTCCAAGTCCTGTCCAGCCTGGCCTTGAACACTTCCAGGGATGTCAAAAATTCCCTTATAGATATCTTATATCTCATATGTCATTCCCCTCCTCCATCTTTCCAGATAAGGATCAGGAGAGAAAAGAGAGTCTAAAGAGAACAGATTTCAGTATCACCATCTAATTGAGAGACAGTTGCACAAAGCCAAAATATTGCTCTCATTACATCCTTCCAGCAGTCTCAGGGCATAGGAAAGATTGACAATCTCATTTGATTTGTAGTCATAAAAGAGAGGGCTGCACAGACTGAAGAAGAACACCATGTCGAAACTCTGTATTACTTGAGAAGATACAGACAACCATGACAGCGTGTGAAAATGTCACACCCCTCCCCCCTTAATTTGGGGATAATCCATTTGGATTGGTATAAGTATACATCGGTGCCATCACGCTTTGGTCTCTGCGCTGCTACTTTTCCCTCCTGGCACCGTGTAATTGAAGAATGGGCATTTCTGAGTTCTCCTGCAGACCTTGCCAATGGTCTGCTGTGTGTTCCTTCTCCTCCAGTGCAGATTCTGTATCAAGGCAAGGAGCTGTTGTGGTGCAGGCAGGAGTGTTAGATGTTGTTAACAGCTCTGTCATCAGAATTGCTGACTGTTCTCCTTGGAGAAGACTCATGGAGGCGGCTCCTCAGCCTCCATGCTATTTGCTGTGGTGTACTTCAAGATCTGATAAGTTAAAGCTCCTTTATAGTTGTCCCAGAGATGTACAGCTATGTCTATGCCAGACACTAATTCCCCTTTTATTTCTCTTGATACCACATGTAATCACCACACTGTGCTCTGAATTACTCAAGGAGAGAGCAACTGCCTAAGACTTAAGGCTTCTTCCTCACTGTTTCTAGTTATCATAATTCAAAAGTTCTGTACCAGGAAACATTCTTGCAAGTATTTTTCTAGGATGCTAAGAAGAGAATTGCGGTGTTATGTTCCTTTTGCATCATGTCTCAGCCTGACTGAACCCAGCAGTGCCTCACACGCAGTGCAAGGACTCAGCCATGTAAGGAATGGCCAAGGAAAGTCCCGAGTCAATAAACACAGGTATAGGAATACTCTCTTCTACAGCTTTTTCTTTCTTCTGTTTTAAAGCTGTAACCTACCCTGGATAGAATGTGTCACTTCCATATGCCTGTCACTATTTTCTCTTAACATTTTAGGGTTGATTGATGCTGCTAAAGATTTTAATTGACTCTTGTTACTGACATATTTGTTCCTTCAACTAGTTTTCTCAGTTTGAGACTTGTGCATGGTGCTGGTGAGCTTGGGAGCAATTGGAAAGCTGGGCTTTCCTCCCTTAACCTGCAGGACACTGGTGCATTCAGAGATGTTGGAAGCTACTGGTAGAGGAAGTTCGGAAACTGAAAAGGTTATTTAAAGTAAAGCATGGGAGGTTTGGGCTGCAGGTGCTTGTAGGGAGCAAGGGGAAGGCAAAGAGGAACAGGAATACAACTGTAGTGCAGATAGATAAGTGCCAGCTTTGCTTCAAATGTATTCATCCCAGGCCCATCATTCAGCAAATCTTCTGTGTGTGCTTAACTTCAAACGTGTGCTTAAGGTGCAAGGGAATTGGTAGCAGAGGGACAGCAGAAGTTGCTGTCGGCGCCCTGCCTGTCACCTGGCTGCTGCTCTCATGCTTTTGCAGTCACTTGGATCCCTGCAACTCAAATCAGGGACTTAGTGGCTTATCTGTGATGTCATTAGTTGTCACATAAATTTCCAAATTTGATCCTAACACTCTAGCCAGGCCACTTACAAAAAGTTGTTTGAGTTTTTTTTTACATCAGTAAGATTTGGTTTCCATTTAATTTTCCTGTATCAACAAGTCTATTCTATGAACAGTTTGTTTCATGTGCATCGTGGGGTTTTTTTTGAAACAAGAGGGGTACCAGATCTCCTACATCCCTTCCCCTATTAATTTATGAACGAAATTAAATAAGCTAGTCAGTGCTTTTGCTCCAGTTTGCAACTGAACCTCATGTTTCGTATATATGAAACTTTATGATATTCTCTCACCCAAAGTCAGAATGTTTCTGTTCAAATCCAACCAAAGGGCCCCCTGTAGAAACTTAGTGTGAAGAGAATGGGCACAGTGTACTCAGGCAACCTGCCTAGGTGGGACTTGCTGGATGTGGATTATGTTACTCTACCTACATAATTTTGGTCCTGCACACACTTGGATTTGTGACAGTGGTGGGGTGTCATTACACTGTGCACATTCACACAACCTGCTTTATGCTGCTTGTCCCAGTAATTTACTAACTGAAACTCTCCTTACTTTGTTTTTTGGGGATTCAAGAGAAGGCTTGGAGAAGTTATATTTTATTGCTTCTTTTGCAGATATTAAATGAGGTCAGTTAATAAGTATGCTACTCATGTGGAGAATTGGTTTTAGGCTTTTCCAAGGTTTGACTGTTCCTAGTGTTTGGAGATTTGTATATAGCCAAATCTTAGAGTTCTCTAAAGGAAATACAGACCTTTAATTGGGAAAAAAAGTGTTTTAAGTTGTCTTTTCTCCTAAATCCCAAGTTGGCAGGTAGTTTGAATGTTGATGAAAAGAGTCTTAAACCATTAAAACCTCTTTATCCAAGAAGTGGAAATACTGATTATACACCATCATAACCTAGACTGGATTTACGGGAATGAGGTCACCATATCAGAAATACCTGGTGTTGTTTTATGTCTATCCTTCTCTCTTTAATACTGGCATTGTTTCAAAACAAAAGTAAACCCCAAATTTGTTTGCATTCCTTAAGTACAAATACTCAGATTTATGTGCATAAGAAATTGTGCAAACAAGTAGCTGTTTCTCTGACCAAATAAGATAAACTTATATCTGTCAAATAATTAAAAATACTTCACACTTTAGCTATGAATGAAGACGGTTTGAGATTATTCATTCAGTTAATGTTTGCACCACACTTTGATAATGGAATGAGTTACATAATCCTTCCCAGTCTTTACTTCGGGAACTCTGTTTCAACGCTGCCCAATTTGTGCTGTAATGGACAGGCTACACCATTTATTTATTTCTAACACGGTGTTTTTTAACCAAATTTGAGGCTTTGTATTTTTAAAACCTAATATGCAGAGTTAATTACCCTGACTTAGCTAAGCAGGTCAGATCTATAAATACCAAGAGTAAGTAAAGCTAAATGTGATACCTTGTTTTTGCTTTGAAATGTAGCTAGAGTTTGGATGTTAATACAATGGATTCTTTGTGCCCGTTAAATCCCACACTTTTGTTTGACATTCAAGTGGGTTTATGGTCTGATGTACAGGCAATTTATACATGCCCCAGAGAGAATGTCGTACACCCGCTTGGGGCAGGTTTGCTCAGCGTCTAGAACCAGCCCTGCTTTCTTGGGGGAGCTCAGACAAAACATGAGTAGAAATCAGTCTCCAGGAGAGTTTCTTGGCTCCTGCAAGTACTTTTTAATTGTTTCATCATGAATGAGAGGAATCTGGGTGGAATATTTAAATAGAGCAAACATGATAGTGTATGCAACACTGACTTAATTGGGTTTCTCTGAAGTTTATGCTTTGCAGATGGGACTTCTGTAATTTGGTAAGCTCTGCATTTATGATAGAAGAAAAAATGTAATTTTTTTTTTTTAATTATATCAGCTATGTAGACTGGGAGCAGCTTTCTGGGAGTACAGAGGTTTCAAGGAGAAAAGCATCCTATTTTCAGATTACAGCAGTTCAACTTAAATGTTTTCTTCCCTGACAGTTGTTCATTTGACTTTGCTGCATGTTCCAATGCCTAGAAGCAGAGAGTAAATACTCGTATTAGACTACTAACTGTGCAGAGAAAGCTCTAGAAAACAGAAAATGGAGCCTAGTCATTTGCTCCTAAAAATTCTCCACTTCTCCACCCTGAGTTTTAAGTGCCTCGTTTCTTGTTTAATTCGACAAAATGAATGGAAAAATGAGAACTGAGATAAACAACGTGTCTCACTTCAGAGTTCACGTGAGCTGCTACACTGCAGAGCACCCAAAACCTCTGCCTGCCCGTGGGGAACATCAGTGACCCTGCTGCCAGCTGGGAGTCCTCTGCATTTAGGAACATAACAGGGGCCCTGAGAACATGCTATTTTACTGCAAATTGCTGCTACTACTAAGTCAGAATGCAATGGCATGATACAAAAAATATAAATCTTGAATAAACTCCAGATTCTGCTCCATCTGAAATAGCAAATATCAGCCGTTGCCCGAGGCTGGTTGCCTTGAACCCTCACAGTAGTGGTGAATTCAAGAGATGACATGATCAGAGCTGTGTTTTCTTAGGGCAGACAGAGGGAATGTGAACAACTGCTGTCAAGATGGATAGCAGAGGCACTTCTTGGTGTTATGGTGCACTTTTTCTGCTGTAATTCAACCAGAAGAATAAATTGAAAGGGAGCCAAGGAACATGTAAAAGTACAAAGAAGTGTCCTTCAAAAATCCAGAATATTGTGTGTGAATGAAAATGTTTTAAGAAGGGACCCTAGAAGAGACTTATCCTGGATCTCTCTTCCTTAGTCCAAGGAAGTGGAGACAAGACGGGCTGACCTGGAGCACTGGCATTCCTCCTCCCTCCCTGAGTTGGGGCTTCCCTGCATTCTCTTGTTCTCTTGTGAGAGAGTAGAGCTTGTTGTTGCAGCTTTTTTTTTTTTTTAACTTTTCAGTCTGTTTTCTCTACAGTTTTTTCACTTATCTGCCATCTAGTCTGAGTTCATTCTATTAGCTATCACATTCCTTCTGCCTTGGCAAATGCAGGAACTCCCTGCTCCAGAGGCCTTTCTCCCAAATTATTCTTCTGGAAATAGGGTGGGTGTTACTACTGCAACAACAGAGGAGCCAACAAAGCCTGCCTTCCTCCAGTTGCAGCATTTTCAGTCCTCAGTGTGATCTTAAACTGTTAAAAATCTCATTTATGACTTAGGAGTTGTGGTTGGCTCCTCTGCTGTCTGATGAAGGCACTCCCCATCTCTCCTGTGTGGGTGCTTTGGTGTGCCAGCCACACTCACCTCACACTCAGCTTTTCCCCACAGGTGACACTTCAGAGGGTCACTTGTGTCATTTTTCACGAACTAAATCCTTTGTTGGAAGCTGCCAACGAGCTCCAAAGTTATTGTGGGTGACACGAGATGAAAAGTGGTTAAATAAACCTTGTTTCTGAAGGAAGAACCCATGAGCAAAAAAAAGGAGCTGTTTTCAGTAACTTGTTCCATTTATGCTTTTCTCACCCGTGCTCTCCTAACACAACTTCTAGGATGTGTTTAGGCTTTATTCCAACACATCAGAGGTCTCTGGTTCTACCAACCTCTTCTGAAAAACTGCACTGAGACCCAAAGCATTACTCATCTATCTTATTTGGGAGATGAGATTTTATATAATCAGCTATTTTGTGTCTTGCACCTGCAAAAAATCTATTCTGCTTTCCATCCTGGGATTCAATATTTGCCTATTTATATATTTTTGGAAGATTTTAGACATCTTTTGCAGTGACTTATTAAAATAGCACCACCAACAAAAAAACCCCAACCGCCTCAAACCAAATAAAAACACTGCCAAGAGCTTATGCATTTGTAGATCATGGTTTGTTTGGCTGCTCTAATGAAGTAATTATAAAAGAGTTAACAGTGAATATACTTTTAGTGGCTTAGACATCATAAAATATCAGCAGAGAAACACACCCAAAATTACAGGATAGGCATCTATTAGATGATGTATTCACTCGATGCATAAGGACAGATCTCTCACAAGGAAGATGCACCTTTCGAGATATTTTAAAAATTATTTTCTCATCCTATTAAAAGAAATGAAAGTCTACTTCTGGTGGGTTTAATTAATTAGTTTTTACTTCAAATTCCCATTCTCCCTCAAGAAATTCCCCTGCAATGTTCCAGCAGAGCATTGCAGAGATCTTTTTTGGTTCATGGTAGCTGAAGTAAAGTTGTCTGAGAACAAAAGCTCCTTGTGAACAGGTTAATCTAAATGTACTTATCCAAGCAGAGGGAAAGTGGCAAATGGATACCCTGGATTTGCAAAACTAGCTTTTATTTTAAGTAGTTTCTTGAAGAAAGAGGAGAACTTTGGGTATTATGTCATGGTTTTTCAGAATGACTAGTTTTTAAACACAAGAAAACTTTTTTGCCTGCTTTACTATAATAATCTGATTTTTAGCTGGATACTGTCTATTAAAATGAAATCACGCAGACTTAGAAATATCTTTTCTGACAGAGATGAGACTGAGCATATCAGAGCCAACAGGAATTGTGCAGTTTAGAGATTTTGCTGTTGTTATAGATCATAATATTCTCATAATACAACAGAGATTACAGAAATATGGCGTAGTCTCATTTTGTCTGACATTGTAAAGAAAGAAAGACTTAAAGGATTAGTCTTGGTAACTTAGCAGTTCCTTTGCAAAGTATCATGATATAATAGGGAATAATGCAGTGCATTTCCTTAACATGAAATAAAGCCTCTGGTCAGAATCTCAGGAATGCCAGAAGTGATTTAAACCCGGCTAACAGGGCCGGTTTTCTGTCCCAGAAATGACAACGCGAGATGTGACGCCTCTTACTCTAATGCTACGTAAGAGCATATCATGCATACGATTAAGATGTGATTCAACACGACTAATTCCTCAAGATTCACTTCTCTTCATTGTTAGAAACCCAAGGACAGCACACGAAAGCAGGATTAGGTTTTAGATGGAAGCTGCTACTTTGACAAGGAATGCAACTACTTTCTTTCCAGCGTCTGTCGAGAGGGACGGGCTAAGGGGCAAAGTGAAATGGTTTTTTCCCCCCAAGGGAGCTGAGCACCTAATTCACACATTCATGGGCCACAGAGCTCGCTCCCTGCGCTGACGAATCCCACGATGAGGCATTTGCACACCCACACATTTCTACACGTGCTGTTGCTCATCTTGCACCTGCAGTGCTGGTGAATAGACGTGTAATTGCATCTCGGAGCTGCTGAAAGAGCCTGCAGGCAAGGTCTCTATAGCCGGCGTGAGCGGCTGCCTTTCGGCTTCACTTTGCTGCCGTCAGCAGCTTTTTGGGAGCTGTTTTGCCACAGAAATCCTGCTCTGCCATTGTACAGCTCCCAAAGGCTTCTCCGAAGAGCCTGTACCGGCTCCACAGGTGTTGGTATTGAGTCAGGAAAATGTTGGGTTGCTGCTCCTGTGGAGTCGGAGCACTGGGAGTCTCCCAGTGGGTGACACTGGGAGGCTGAGAAGCCACAGAGCCAAAGCTCGAGCGTGCTCAGGTCTTGCAGCTAAAGAAAGTTGTGTAGAAGAGGTCAAAAACTGGTATTGGGAGATCCCCCTGAGAATAACAAATATTCCATGCTGAAATCTGCAAAATTTGGCACATACGTGCTGCCAATGGCAGTGCTGTGTTCCTGCCTTACAGCTCCCAAGTCGGATCTCTTGACACCAGGTATCAGTAATCCCA
Organism: Grallaria varia; assembly: GCA_013396735.1. Taxonomy (NCBI): domain Eukaryota; kingdom Metazoa; phylum Chordata; class Aves; order Passeriformes; family Formicariidae; genus Grallaria; species Grallaria varia. The sequence goes on along the minus strand of VWZG01004336.1, from coordinate 778,717 downwards.
TCCAAGAGGGGCCACTGAACATCCAAGTCATGTTCCGAACTTTAAATTCATGCCTGTTCTTGTGGATTTTTTAATTATGCCTTCTAAAGCCCCAGGTTTTGTCCCCTCATTTCCCACGTAACATAGATCTGTGCAAAACCAAAATCATCAATAACTTGGGTGTTTTGTAACCTCCAGAAAAAGCACTGCAACTCCTTTGTAGGCATTTTACCATCGCAGCAAGCCAGGCTGACCCAGTGCTCCTGCTCTCCTCTTGTCATTAGCAGAGCTTTCAGGAGGCAGAACTTCAAAGCAACTCCTCCAAAATAGCATGTCTGGAGTGGGTTTTATGAAGCTGTTTTATTTCATTGTTGTGCTGCCCAAAACACTCTCTGCCTTCTGAGATGCAAAGAAAGCTCCATCTCTCCCACTGCCATCTAAGTCTGCTCGAGGTGACAGCCTTGTTATTCAGGATTATTTCTGGTGACAGATGGGTTATTTACAGCAATTGTATCCCAAAGATGTCCATAGTATCCTTTTCATGAATTGTGGGCAGCTCTGGGATCCCGAGTACCACATGGTTTTCTTTAGTCTCATCCATTTGTCTGTGAGTCAGCAAATTCAAAGTGGTTCCAACACCAGATTCCAATAACATTGATGTTTTAATAGTAATGATATATTTTTTAGAGTTTTAGCTGAAATTTAACAGTTTTAATTAATAAGGTGTTTTTAATGGGCGTTTACCGCCTGTGTTTGATACCACTGACCATCAGTTTGAGGATAATGGGAACTCACAGCTGCCCATCTGAACCGGTGCATCGCTGTAAAATATTGGCACAGTTTAAATGCTCGGACACTAAACTGTGATTCCCTTTCAGGTCTTGTGCTACCATATAATCCATATCCATTGAAAATTGATTTGACATCCATAATCACTGTTTAATTGTAGTATCTCCTAAGAAGGCTATTTTATAGAAGTGAAGATAATAGCGCAGAACAAGTATATGGTTTTCTCTAATAAGCAAGTTATTCTGATTACCCGGTCCTAATAGAATAATTGCATTCTGTATGTTGTCTCCTCAGCAATAACTCTGGTAATTACAGTCTACATGTGCTCCGGGTCCTGGGAGAGCAAGGGGGTGGGGTTTGGAGTTTTGCTGTTGATGTTGTTGCCTGAATCTGAATTTTCAAAGTATGTGGCCGGATTTTTCCAGCACTGCAGCTATGGGCAAGCTCTAGTATAATCTCTAGGGTAAGGGAGAGTAGCCAGCAAGTTTTATTAATTTTTCATTTGTCACTATTGTTGCTGAGAAAAAATAATAATTGCAGCCTTTATGGATGGAGGGAGGTGAGAAAAGGAGAGGTGAGGAGGGGGTGACAGCTATCACCGTTTGCCTTTATATTTGGTGTGTTTTCCTGTCAACTTACTGGGTGAAAAGCACAGCCTAGTCTGGATTTCTGACATTTTCTCTCTTCCTGTCTCTTGTCACTACAAATCTGTCATCCCTGTAGTCACATCCTCAAACTAGCTCGGAGGGAGCATCTGAGAGGCCACCCTAGAGCACCAATTTCCCCTCTAATATTCATATATAAGGGGTTGCTCAAACTTCAGCTACATTTAGGACTGAATTTCAGCTGATGAAGTACTACTGTAAGAGCTGTTTCTCTCAATTTAGAAGGCAGAGCCAAGAATGAAGCCATTTGCTCATCATAAGAGATGAGAACAAAGCTTTTAGATTTGAGAGGATTTAACAACGTTCTTGTAGAAGTGCTTGGAGAAATCTAGGCTGATAGTCCTTAAGAAATACTGCATAACTATCCTAATTTTCCAACTTTTCCAACCAGAAATTACATTTACAGTGGTAGTAGTAATATTCTGCAAAATTCTCTCTGCAAAAAAGACTCCAGAAAACCCAACCCCCCCCAAAGTTTGGTCCTCCCAAAAGAGAAAAGCCAGGCAATTATGGAGGTAAATAAGGAAGTTATTGCTAATGGGTTTATGCAGAAAATGCATTAAAAAAAGTATATAACAGCCCTACAAAACTCCCCAGGTTTGGCAGGGCCCAAAGCCCCATTCTGATGATGCGACTGATGGAAAGGACTGGAAGGACATTTTCAGTGCTGTTGCACAGGGAATTCTTTCTTCATAAACAAGCACCTCAGTTCTTCTGGGAGGACTGCAGTCACTTCAGGAAATAATACGGTTTGCAATTTGTTAGTTCGTGATCTTTGTTTACTCCACAATAAGAGATTAATGAAATGGTCCAGGGTTTGCAACAGAACTTTTCAGCTCTCATAATTTTGCAGCTGATTTAACCATTCACCTGGTATTGTGATGCAGAGCAAGTAATTGCATGTTAATGGCAATTAGAATTACTAACAGGCATAATGAAGTGCTTTGCATGTGCACTCATGGGAGTTTTGTGCATACAAATGATTTATATATTTTGTACAATTTCTCTTCATTGTATGTAAAGGAACTCCCTTGTATGTTATTGCCACTTTCATTTTGCACAGAATTTTATACTAAACATTCACAGAATTCAAGCCCACAGTTACCACTGATATATATGCTGTAATTGACTGACTGCTTAGCCAGATTGGATGAAAAATGCTTTTTTTTTTTCATGAAAAGCTGATTCTTAGGTGTTTGTCTAGTTCTCTGGTAGATCAAGGGCTGTCTTATTTACTAGAAATACACAAATTTTAACTGAACTTTGAGAGAACCCCTTTATGTGTCTTCGGGGCCTTTCTTGAGGATGTACCAGTGGAAGAACTTTCTAGCGTTGGTAGAACAGAGGCCAGAATTTGCCTCTCGTTTCTTCCTTTGGTTTTGTTTCATTATTTCAATATTCCTTTTTTTATTTTTATTTTTATTTTTTTTAAGACTGAATAAGTCATGCTACTGCATGTCATTGAGCTTATCCGCTCCCGGTTCCTCCACACCTAAGATACGCCAAGAGTGAGCCAAGCAGAGTCCCCCATGAGCCCCCATGACTCTTTGGTAGGTAAGGGTTTTTCTCTGGGTATCTTCACTTTAGGAAAATTCTGATGAGATTAGCCTGGAGGAATCCGTGAAATGGGAAAACAGACATGGGAAGGAATCCCCTAAATTCAGAGAAGCAGCTTGTCCTGGAGGACACTGCAGAAGGCTTTCAGTGGGGTGGTTTGGCAGTTCTGTGATGCAGCTTAGACTTCTTTCCGGGAGCACAATGACTCACTGCAGAAGAGACAGAGCTAATGATGGTTGAAGAGTCCTAATGATGCGTTCTGTGTACAAACAATGTACAAATCCATTATATTCTGCTTTCATTTTATTAATTAGTCATTCGTTACCCAATGCCCTGTCAATTAAGCTGCTCTAAAGAAATTCATGGGATCCTCCTGTTCCTTTTATTTATGATAAATATGTCAGGCTCTGATTAAATGCCTGAATGGTCAGAACATGTTTAGAGGATATGACATCGTCTACCTCTTCCCAGTATGACCCCAGGCGCTGGTGACAGCATTCAAACATGCTCTAGTGGGCAGACCAGTTACCCACAGTGTGCAGCCTCAGTGGGCTCCTCCAAAGTCGTAAGGATTCTTATCCCACCTAAAATCAGGAATCTCTCAAAATACACCCTCCAGGAGAGTCTCAGTGTGTGTCTCAGAACCCCCTGCATCAGCCTGTGCTGGGATGAAAAAAACCCAATAACAATCCATGCTTATTAAAATCACAGCTACTTGCTTCAGAGCATTTGAAAATGGATGAAGTCTTTAAATTCTCACAAACAAGGTACCAAATGGTCGTGTTAGTCTGGGAATGCACTCAAATGGTTCAATCCATTCTAATTTGGCTAATTTCTCCTAAAAATTGTAGTGGTCTCTCCCATCTAACAAAATTAGGCAACATCTGTGCAAAGCGAGGTTTGAATAGCCAAGCATATGTTTTGCACACATGCAAATAAACTTAATTAAGAGTTGCACTCAGTCGTAGAGTGAACTGACATGAGGGACTGGACTAAGACTGAGCAATGCCACTTGTATTTGGCTGCTGAACTCAGGCAATGCACATTTCAAACACACAATCAAAGGCAATATGCAGCGGGAAAGTAAGAAGATGCAATTATATTACCCCTCAGGAACTACTTGCTCAGCTGTAGTGGATGTCATTGCATCTGACTAAACAGAAAGGGCTGTAAAAGCAAATTTGGATCGTGCTATCACCTTAATTAGTAACTACTCATCTTGGTAAACTTACTGCCTTTTCAACCAGTCCAAAAACCTCCAGAATTTTGCCCCCAGTTCCCCAGATGACCTGTAATAACTTTCAGATTGCATTTTATTTAACTGATGCTGACTTGCAACATGAACAAGTTCTATCCCTCTCAGAAAATACAGAAATAGCTAAAAATGCGAGTTGGAGAGAAAGTCCTCCTTGCTTCTTTTTATAGTCACAGTTTGAATTTCATACATGGCAGTAGCTCTGAGGCACTGGAGCTATTAGATCATTTTTAGTTCTACCTATTATGTGAGCTGTTTTAGAAGAGAGAAAAACCTACTCAAATGTATTTAAAGATAAAAGCAAGCCATGAAACGCAGCATTTTGAATCTGCATCAATGGCATTCGTGAGCCAACTGCATCTCAAACAATCCCACAGAGCCTGAATCCACAGCCTGAACCTGCCCAGCAAAACCTGCCAGATTGAGTGTGGGGGGTTGTTTCATCTCTGTCGTAGCACTGGGAGATGACAATCAAATGTGCTTCCTTTTGTCATTAATTCACACCGATTTTTACCAGTCACAACAATCTAGTGGTTTCTACTCACACTTGGGGATAGCTCTAAGGGGAAGCTGCTCAGGCCATGCAGGTGACTGGTACCAAACATACTTGACCTCCTGTGGTCTCTGATGGGGTGGGTTTTCAGCTGGTGGAAAATGTCTCTCTCTGGTGGGATCAGGAGAGTTAACTCAAGCTAGGGAACTGGTGTGCTCTCTTGACTTATCTTTCACTTTCTCCCACATCCACCCCCGTTTTCTTTAAAGTGTTTTAACTGCTTCAGCTGGGCAGAGGAGGAGAGGAGAAGCAAGGTAGCTTTTTGTCAGAGCGATTGCCTTGCTCTCCTAGTTTTAATTGAGATGATGGGCCTGGGCATCCTCACATTTTGGAAAGCAATCTTGAATTGCTGGTGAAGAGCCAGCCTGAAAAAGTCATCCAGGTCCGTGTAATTAAACAGAAACCGAGTAGGGTGCATCAAAGCCCGTGGTGTGTTGCCTTAGCAGAGGGCCATCGATTCGTAGGACACGGACAGCAGTGCTGGCCCCACGCCTGAGCTCACAAGCATTGCCCTGCCTGCTGCACTTTCTGGGGAGCTCTGGGGGCATCTCCCTGCCAACAGGGCTCGTTAGAACAAGCTCCTGGGCAGTGGGGAATGCCCACCCCAAAGGATGGAGCTGCCCAGCTCCTTGGTTTCTTCCTATGTCCTGCAGGCAAATGTTTACCTAATGAAGAGCTCCAGAAACAAGCTGGGCTTTTCTCTGAAGTCTCTAACAGTGTTTGAACTGGTGGTGCACCTTTTCCTATTATATTTGTACTCTCCTTTATTTCAAAGGGATTTAGGGGTACTCAGTGCTTCAGGATGTGTAAGAGGAATTGTGAAGGTCAATTGTGATGGACTTAGAAATAACCACTGGGTGTTAACATTCTACTCGAAGAACTGCTTGTGATCCATTATGCTGTTTGATTTTCTCTCATGCTTTCATAACCTGTGGCTACATGTGTTGTGCTTATTTTATATACGCTGAGTCCTATTTTTAGCCAAAGGTATATTTGTTTCGTGACTGGCCTTCTCCTCTGCCCTGTTACCACCTCTGGGCTGACTTAGCACACTAATGATGTCTTCCTGAAGTACTTCACCTACGTCACACATTTGTGAAATAAGAGATGGAAATGCCCAGGGACTCCAGTGAAGATCAATAGAATCCATATCTGAAATTTCATCTTTCATTACTGCTATGCAAGAATAGAAACATATTTTTGCCTGTCCTCTGCACCATGTGATTTTTAGACACAAAGACCTTCATTCTGTAGCAGAAAGATGCTAAAACAGGTTTCTTGTTAAAAACTACTATTCAGTCTGGTTTTCTAATACAAGAACATCTGTGTTTTCATGAGCAGGAGTTCCGTGCTGCTGAAGTAACAGCGGAAAAGATCTTTCCGTTTCCATTGAAGAACAGAGTTGAACTTCCACGTCCATCAAAGAATCTCTATCTGCACTCCTGGCCATTTTAATGGCTTTCTCTAGTAAATCTGAAGGCTAGAAGATCAGTTGTCATGGGAACTGGCAACAGATGACTCAAGGAAACAAAATTAAATGTTGGCTTGGTGTCAACTACTAATCCAGTGCCCTGCCAAGTGAAATCACAGTTAACACAAGCCGTGGCCAGCAAGCTGTGATTTGAATGGAGCTGCAGCCAAAGATAGTTTCTCACCCCATGAACAGGAGAACATTTTAAAAATTGCAGCTAATGAGGAGACCCAGAAACTTTGGAAACACTGAAACTTGGGAAAGAATTGTTTATAATTGCTGAGTTAGAGCCTTAACAGCTATGAATTGAAGTTTCTTCTTTGACATCAAAATCATGATATCAAATTAATTACCATTTCAGGGTCTGTCTTAGCATTTTCAGAATCCATAAGATTGATTTATGCTGGGACAAAGTCCAAAAATTGTTTCAAGTTGTGGTTTTAGTGCATCTGTTATCTAGAAAATCCAATTCTTCTGCTATAATGTGTTTTGCAGGGGAACATCTTTAAGCATATAATTTTTAGAGTTGGAATTTAAAGTCTCTTTTTTCTAACGAATCATATCTAGCTTCTTTTGTTCATCATCAGGAGATTTTAGGGCCTAAAAGGCTACATTAAGGACTGAAATTCAGTGAATATATAAAAAATTGTCTGTTACATACAGTAATGAAATATACAGCCTTGGTTAAGAACAATCTGCTAATACTTGGCTCCTCCTAGTGACTGTTAAATTAGCCCATATGGAGTGTAATAGAAAATAGAACAGTCCTGAAATAACAGAAGAGTGTGTTTAGAGCTTGTTTACATAAACATGGACTATGAATTCCATGGAGTTTCACTTATAAAAGTACAGTGGATTAATTAACTGTTAAAGTCTGTGTGGACGCTCATGTTGAGAATCAAAGTGGGCTCAAGTTAATTTAGGTTTATTTACATGAATAAAGCTAAATTGAATTAAGATTAATTCTAGGATAGAGTGTTCGTGCAAATTTAGTCTGGTTTAATTAAGCTACTCCAATCACACACATTTAGGTAATTTGGATTAGATTTTGTAAGCATTTCCATGTCAAGAAGCTCTTCGGATTCGTGTAAAGGACAACTTTTAGGCTGCAATGTCTTTGTGTGCAGTGTCAGTTTGCTCACTGAAGTAACAACTGTGCAGTGATTGACTTTCCTCTTTGTGTTGGGATTTCCCGTGTGCATTATTGCTGTGTTCTCTCCAGTGCTGCTCCATTCCAGGTTGTTCCATTGGGAAGATATTCTAACCCTACTGCAGTTTTGGGTTTTGTCTACACCCACAACACTTGGACGTTCTGGAAGGTTCAAACTGTCAGCCTGGCTTTGTTGTCACAAGTGGATGGCCAAAGAACTTGTTCAGAATCTACAAGTTGTTGTCTAAATCTTGAAGCTTGGTACATAATAAATCCAACAGGACCTCATTTGCCTTTTTGCATGTATAAAATGTATTAAGAGGCCTTCTGAGTGAGCATCTCACATGCATCTAGATCGGTTTAAGGTCAGGAATAGATTAATCCCAATCTACCCAATGAACCTGCATATTTCAAGTCCACACTCACAGGGAATATGAGTCAGCTAAACCTGTGCAAAAAGAATCTGTTCAAGGGACTGAAAACGTGTCTGTCTCAATCCCCACACAAGGACAATCTGGTCCCTATGAGCTGGGGGATGTAGTTGAGGAGTAGACAAGAAGTGCAAAGACAAATAGGCTTTGCTGTGCCACTTCAGTGCCCTGGTTGGTGAGTTGGGGGTTGCACACACACTGCAAACTGCTTGGGAAAAGTCAATTATGAAGTAAAGCGGGAGTTGTGCTACAATATCATGTCTTTGGAGATTGTGCAATTTATGATCTTTGTTCAAGACTGTGCCTAAAGGCACGATTTAGCCCATATATTGTACATAGAGAGTTCAGAGGAAAGTACATGGGAGTGCTGCATGATTCATCTGTCTGTTCTTCCACTGCAGCTGCATTGGGCATTGCTAAAAGTAAATAATGTTCCCAGCTCCATCTCACACCTCACTATTTGCCTTATATTCCACGCAGAACGGTGCCTAAAGAATGCAGTTAATGAATAAAATATAAGGTTTAGATTTTAAAAAAAAATCTTTTCTATTTCAACAAGTTTTTTATTAATTCAAGATGATGTGTTTGGTGGGAGTTCTGAGTTTTTACTGAATCGAGGCCCTTTTCAATGGGCTGTGCACAGCCCTGAGCTGGCCTTGGTGCTGAACCCTGGCGTGGTGCTCCCTGCTCTTCATCCATCTCTGCATTGCTGTGAGAGACGTGCGTGTTTATGAGGATTTGGGTCGTCTTGGGATCTCTTACTAGCTGGTTAATGTAGAGCCAGTCTCAAAATCTTATAGCAGATTTCGAGGAGGCTGATGAAGAGAGGCCCAGAACTGCGGTCGGTGAAAGCATTATTAGGCAGAAAAGCCAACAATTCCTGACATGCTGATTTGGGTCTATATATATGGATGAAAGTATTAGCCCATTTTAGTCCTCAGAGCAATGGAAATACAGTTTCAAGGCTATGGCCTGCGCTATGTACACTGTGCTCATATTATTTTTTTTCAGGATTTATCCTGCATAGGGAGGACAGAAACCCATGTTTTCAGAACTGAGTACAAACAAAATGACTACTTTTACACAGTGTGGAAATTGCCTTCTCATTGATTATTCTCTTGAAAGACCATCACAGTTTCGAGTGAAAAGGCAAGAGAGATTGTGAAGTGAGGCTCGTATAGTGTGAGAAGTGATAAGAGAAAATCCTGAAGGCAATTACAGTCCAGTGTTCCTGCTTTTTAACATCAGTCTTTTCACTTTCTTTTATGTTGGCTGGTGAAGAAATGGTCATCCATGTTTCAAGTGATGAAGTCATTCATTCCTCTGTGGTGAGGAATATTAGAAGTTACAGGGATCTTATTTTACCAAGTGAGAGGAGGAACACACGTAGTGTGTGATATTAGGTAATGTCTGAAAAGCTTCCCTCAAAAATTTCTTCAGAGGACAAAATTTCAATTGCCATCAATTCATCCCAAGAATTTAGACAATACCAGGTGTTTGTTACCAACAATTGGTCCATTTTTGCTGGTTATATTTTTTGTACTGAGCTAAAATGAACATGTTTCTTGTTTTACCAAAGTCAGTCTTGCAGTCTAAAAGGGTAGATAATTTATACACTTCTAAGCTTTTCCACCTTTGGTCAAGTGGAATTTTCTGTTGTTCTTCAGTGTTTCTGCCTGAAGGTCAGAAACATGTATTTGGGACATCTGTAGAAATATAGGTAAATAATTGATGGTTGTGGACGTGGATTTTATTTGCAAGGGTTACATAAACAGCTCATAGGATCACCGGGTGATTCAGGTTGGCAGGGATCACAGAAGATCATCTAGTCCAATACAAAGGTATCTCGCAAGGAAGAATTTTTAGTTCCTCAGAGGATGCTATGCGTAGGAAATAAACTGACTTATGAAGTGATGTCCTGTTATTGCAGAAATAAGTGCACAGCAGGATTGTATTCCTCTGCTCTGTCACATTCCTTAAGACAAGCTGTTATTCCTGTGGAAATCAATGTCAGTGAAATAAACCCCCCAGTGCTGGGTCTTTCACTGCCTTTGGAGCAGTACTTAGGTGTGATCAGTTCAGAGTCAAACTACCCAGCCCTCATTGCCAGGGCAGTTCTCTGCAGTGTGGGCAGTCAGGGTCTGCAGGAATAGGTGTGATTTGGTGCCAGGAGTGAGCGGTGGTGGCAGAACCTGCCCTTGGCATTAACTGTGCCCTGATCCCACTGGGAATAGCTGTGTGTGCCGTGCCAGGGGCCAGGAAACTGCCCCAGTGCCAGCTCTGCCCATGGATAACATTCCACATCCACCGTACAGGACTATGGTGGGCATGGACAGACAGCCCTCGAGTTCTGCCCCCCGTGCATTCTTCGCCCGTGCTGTTAAACCAGGCTCAATGATTTTAGTCATGGCTCGGCATTACGCTGGGTGGCTTGTTTGGAAAACTCTCCGTGGAATGGTGTGAGCAATGGTGTGGTGTTGGAAGGATCATTCCAGACCTGGTGCTCCACACCCCCCACTGGCTGCGTTGTGGCTCTGGAATGTTGCCCCTGCCTTGCTTTCTGTTCCTGACATCCCAACATCGGGTACGGAATCCCTTCCCTCTCGCACTCACAGGATATCCAGGAGAGGAGCTTTACAAAACCACGTACAAGTAACGACAGAAAAGGGATTAAATTCTCAGCCTTGCACCATTTCACTGTTCCCCCCTCTACAGTAATTCCTGGGTTTGGACAGGATTTTATACAACTCAGTTGCATAACAACCTTTCAGTGAACCATTAAATTGCTTACACATACAACAGATTTCTGTGACAGATGATAAAAATAAGAATTGGAAAAGGCCTTATTGAGAAAATAAAGGAACTTACTGCCACATTTAAAACCCCCAAATATCCTAATTAAGACTCATCAAGACGCAGAGGGCTAATGGTATATGAATTTTCTAGCTTTGGAAAATAATTTGGAGGACATTTTAAAGATACTTCCAGGAATATATTGGAATACCTGCTCTCTCTTTGTCTACTAAATAGGACACTAATTCCAAATCACTAAAGGTTACAAATGTTATTTACTGAAGTAGTAACAAAGTACTCCAAGTGTGTTTAGTGTATTCAATTGAAAAATACTTCAAAATAAGAGAGGTTCCTCAGGTTCATGACAATGAGAGAACAAATGCTTTATTCTACAGTATTTCTAAATCTAGTCTTAAAGTTTCTGGTTTAAAGAGTAGTTGCTTACAATTTTATGAGTATGCCTCTTGTATAGGTGTTCATTAAATCTGACTAAAAATAAGTCTCAAAACTGAGTTCAAACCCTAATTTCACCTGACTTAAAACCTGCTAAGAAGGATTCCACAAATGCCAATTTTTCTGCAGTGAGTGTTTCAGAGTCTTCTGATTCTATTTATAGAGTTCTAAAATTAGCACTCAGCATTCTGACACACAGACAAATATCCTCCTGTTCATTTTTTTCCTGCAAAACAGGAATCAGGAGAACACCTTGGATTTTCAAGAGATAACAGCCAATTTGCACCCACCGACCCCTTCCTCAAAGAGGAAACAGCTTTTCAGTATCCACACATATTTTGTACGCCAAGTTCACCCTGTGTCAACTGCTCAAGTCATTATTACCTGGTAACATCAACAATTTAATCTTTTTACTGGAGGACTTTTAAACAGGTTGTACAATAAAACACTGGATGATGGAATGTTGCCTGGCATCATTGGAAGGAGTCACCATTTATTATCAGCAAATCTCTTATATTTTAGCAGTAATCCAAAGATCTGTGATCTCATAAATAAGTTAGTATCTTCTAAAACAGAAACTGGCAGCTGAATTGTAGGCTGTTCTATCCAAAACTATTGCCACATGCACAGAATTTAATACGAGACATTTAGATCGCTTTACAAAGTTCACACTCTTAAAGTATGTTTGCTAATAAAAGCTTCACAAAAGCTTAGTTCTCCACTACTTGGAAAATCAAAGTGTCTGAGGGCAGTGCAGATTCCTAAACAGATATTTCAAAAGGGCCTGTATTCTCTGCAGACATTATTTATTCCTGCAGTGTAAGTAGCCAGAGGTGGTTCATATATGGAAGTATCAAAATGAGAGTTCTGAGTCTCAGGCTAAAAGGGAAAATTAAAGTCTGGGTCCTGTTGAGGAGGAAAGGTTCTATTTTATTCATTGCATTGAGAAATCTGAATCTAAGCCATTTGCAGCTTTTGGGGAATTTTGCCCATCAGCCAGAGTAGACAACATCAATTATCTCACTGTGTTTGTTCATTTGGTGGCTCAGTCCCATATCGAGAACTTGCCTTGGGTGCTGCAGTCTCAGGAGCCCCCCAGCATGTTCTGGGTGGCTGTGACACAGCCACTCCATCGGTCACCAACCAGTGAGTCACGGAAACTTCTACCCCAGTAAAGATCTGTTTATCTTTCTCTTACTTTTAAGAAGCTTTTGCCAGATTTTCAAACATGTGTGCCTAAATTCCAACTATTCAGAAGCTTAGCAAACATGGGTTTAGAATGCAAAGCCTGTTTGCACATACGGCATCTCCCTGACAGATGAAGCCTATTAACCTTGTTAAGACTAAGTGTTTAAATTTAAGCACATGTTTGGGGACTTTGCTGGGTCAGAGTCTTTAATTTTTCATAGAGATTTTGCTTAATACTTTTTATTTACATTTGAAAGTTGGGCCTTTGGTTGTCATAGTGTTTTCCATAGCTCCAGTAAGTAGAAGGGATGAGTTTTGTGCACAGTTTGGTGAGGTAGTCGTCTTTTTTTTTTTTTGGTAAATTGGTTAAGCTCTTCAACACAACCAAGGAAGCACTTTTAGATACGAGGACATTTGTCCTTTTCTCTGTTCAACTTTATCTTCCACTTCTCCCTACTTTCTGTTATTTATCTGTCCAATTTTAGGACTGCTCCATTCAGGAATAATTCAGAGAAAAGCTAGTGCTGCCAGTAACAAGGGGAAGAGATGAGATAACTGAACATCCTTCTTTGTCTTATGATACAACACAGAGATCATTAGACTTCGCAGCAATAGGAAGAACTTTACTGAATAATGATTAGATTAATGGCCAGATACTGATGGATGGGTCAGGAAAAGGCTCACTAGCAAATTTCTATTAAAAAGTGGTTTTCTTCAACGTGTCACTGCATTTCATTCTCTAGGATATTCATCTCCTGTGACATTACAGATGGAATTACATATACACAACCAGGAAACTTAGACTTAGCAAAGAAGTTCCCAAATTTCTGGGCTGGATTTCCCTCTAGAGAGAATCTGATTCTCCTGTGATGCTGAGGTCATACTCAGGAAATATAAGGAAGTCCTTACTCAGAACATACACATACACACATATATATAAAATATAAGTGTATATAAAAGTGACCTAGGTTATGCTATTGCCATTAATTAAAAGACTCCCAATGATAACAGTCATTAAAACAGTGCTTCATTAAATTTGTTCCCTAAAATATCCCTTGGGGAATAAACAGGGGGCTGCCCACTGAAGTCCTGTGTATGACTGGAAGCCCATGCCCCTGTTTTGCATCTGTTCACTGAATTAAAACACATCCATTTTCTATTATCCATATGATAAGTGCACTTTTTTTCAGGAGCAGCAGTTTACCTGAGCTGCAATGTATCCTTTAGTTACCCTTTAAACTATTCTGGAAAATACACGTGGGCGGTTGTTGATGATGCACAGGAAGACTCAATAAGAGAAAAAACTGTTAATATGTATTTCCTGTGTTAAAAAAAAAAAAAAAAGAGTGTGATTTAGTTGAAATTCATAAGATTTTGTTGAAAATTTGTTTAGATTTTCTGCCTGGATTTTGCCAGTTCCCTAGCAGGAGCTGTGCTCAACGCACTGAAGTGGAATTGTTTGCCAGAACCCTGTTTCAGGATTTGCATGACCTATTATCTCCAGAAGCAGACAGTGCCCAGTTTATTTTAAAAACATTTTCCTTTAGAACTGAAAAATTAGAACTTTGGAACGTGGATTTGATATCCAACTTTTCAGTCTACTACAGCTGGAATACAGTCGTGCTCATTAGTAGGGACAAGGAGCTTCTGAGCTGAAACATCCATGGAATGAAATTTAACAAAGAACTGTGACCAGTGATTTATTTGGAAGTGCACAAGAATTCCTGTACCTGTGGGGTTTGGCCGGTTCTGCACAGACACCTTGGAAGCAAAGACTGTTGAAAACAAGAATTGTTTTTCCCTTTGATCTCATTTTCTGCGTCCTTGGCACAGAATACTTGCACAGAACAGTCACTGTGGTTTTAAGCCTTCATGCAAGTAAGCCAGTGTTTTTAAATTTAGATGATAATAATATGTTCCCAGTGACAAAATAATGTCCCAAACCATTCTGCAGCACGGCTCGCTCGGAGCTGAGAGCAAAGCAGCTGTTCTCAGAGAGTCCCCTCTCATTTCTTTTAAATCTGGAGCATCTGCCTTTCCAAAACACTTCAACGTTAAGTCTCCCTAATGAAGGCATTTAGGAGTGCAGGAAGGGAAAGACTGTTTTCCTGCATTCTGGGAAGTATGGCAAAGACTGGGTGGGGAATAATATGAAATATTATAGAAATATAGAAAAAAAAAACCAATAAGGGAAAAGGCCAGGACAGGCTTTCACTCCTGTAATTTAGGCTGGAATCTTTTCCAGCAATGCTGGAACAGTTTGCTGACAGTGCTAGAAGACAAAATTGCCTTGGGAGGAAGGAATCAGAGGTTTGATGTGGTAGCTGACCAAAAGTTACAGCGGGGTTTGAGGCATTTTAATGGCCCAAACATCTCCAGTGTGTTTGTTTCTGGTGGCACACCGAGTGCACAGCTCTCCTCCCGTGTTTCCAGTGAGATGTGTTGGGTGAACACTGACTCCGGGCTTCCTCTGCAGGACAGGGAGAGAGAAACTTCTGCAACCAAGAGAAGCTGCTTTGCAGATTTTCATCTGGTTCTTCATTTAGAAAGCTGAGCCCAGGTCTGAGCGTTCTGGGGGTTCTGAGTCGTGCAGTTAATGAGCCCGGCGCTGTCGGTGCAGTCATGACTGTCGTGGTTAAAACAGGCAATGCCTTCATCTGCTTTACATAATAGACACGGCCCCGGAGAGAGCCTGGAGGGGCCATCCTGCCCTTCCTCTGCAACTTGGACAAGTGGAGGAGTTTCCAGGGAGAGAAGGAACGGGGGAAAGGAAATAAGCATTTTCTTCCTGGGGGCTGAGCTGCTGTGCTTTGTGTGCTCCGAGCAGCAGCAGCACTCGGAGGTGAGTAGAAGGAATAGAAGCAAGGAATAGAAACATGGATAAATACTTCCTTCCTACAGATACTTTATTTTCTTAAACTGATCCACCGCATTTACTTGGAGTTTGAGCTGAGGTGAGTGAACAAAGGGTGCTTTAAATATGTTCCTGTAATTCTGTATTGAGGTGCTGCTTTTCACATGAAGGAATTAGGACTCCCAGGGTATTTTGCATGTAATACAATATGCAAGGATGTCATAGCCCTGTGATCATTTGGAATATAGAAAAAAAATTTCATACTTTGTGCTCTGCAAATCATACATTTCATAAGCATGAGCATGTTCCTCCCAAACAAGAACCAGTGATGGCAGATTAATTGTGTAACTCTGTTACATGTTTCAGTGTTGATGGATACACTTTTCCAATTGGGAGAGGGATTTCTTCTGCAGTTATGTTGTGGAGAAGCTGGGGGGCAATAAAATGAATTTTCCCACTGCAAGTGCTACAATAGTTTTGCGTTTAGATGTGTTTTGAATAGCTGGACTCTTTCCTTCTGGTACTGATGAGAAAAAGAGTTTTGCTAAAAAATCCAACAGTGCAAGGAAGTTTCTTTCTAAGAAACCTTTAAATCTGGTCAGGTAATCAAACAGTTGTCTGGCATGGCTGTGACTGCTTTTTGCTGTTTAGTTTGAAGATGCAGAATGTTTTTATGCTACCAAGTACTTAGATATTGATAAATATTCATTCCCAACCCATAGCTGAAAAAAAATCAGAAATGTATTATTTTATAAAATACGGACTTTTTCAGTAATGTATAAACCAACATATTGAAGCATTCAGGGATTCTTTTTTTTCTATAAATTTGGATCTGCATTATGATTAAAATAAAATGCCTGGTGAAATTAAATTCACATACTTAAAAAGAAGCCCTCAATTCCCTTCCTCTCTCACTCTTCCTACACATTATTCATAAGGTATGTGAAAAGCTGTTCTGTGGCTTCCACACAACAGCCAAGTGAAAAGAAAGCCCGAGATGTTTTAGTTAAATAACGATTATTTTCAGGATCCTTTTAAAGCACAAAACAAAATGTTCTCCAGATATTGTGAAAATATATAGGTACTTTCAGATAATCACATGCTGTATGCCAGAAAGCCACTATGTTAAGAGCACATTATTAAGATTTTAAAGGCGAGCACTAAACACTGTTGTCTGGCATGGCTGTGACTTGTCTGTGCAATCTTCCCTTGGTTGCTTGTGCATTGTGAGGCAGCCTTAAAGTGCACATCACACACGTTTGTCTCCAGTAACCTGTAAGGCAGGAGTTATTCATGGACTCAGGAGCTTTTCTGCAGTACCTGTTCCACAAACGCTCTGAGGGGTGTGGGGTGGTGTGTCCACCTCACACACTGCAGGGGTGTGCAGAGCATCAGAGAGACATTTAAATTTGCTAATTTGGGCCGCCTCACTTGAGAGGTGCTTGCTGTGGTTTCCCAGACCCATTAGCTAAGGCAGCAGTTTATGTGTTTATAGAATAATGTCTTACTGAATTCTCTTGTGGGTTCTTAACTACAGATACATTTTACCTCCAGTAAAGATGAGCACCTTGTTTAAGTGATTTACTCTTTCCTTGCCCCAAGCAGCCTGGCAGGGGAAGGAGAGAGAACTCAGTTCTCCAGGGCCTTCTCCATCCTCCTTTTTCCACAGTTCCCTGACCCGTTCCCAACTTCTGCAGCAAAGCCACTATACCAGTTCTCAGGGAATGCCTCTAGAACACTGCACTGGGATTATGTGGCTCAAAACAGGCATGTGAAAGTTCTAGTAAAGACTTGAGAAAGTAAATTAAAACAACCCCAGACCCTCTGCCACAAAGATCAACATCTGTTTTGTCAGATCTGCTACACCAACTGAACCAGCAGGCGGGAACGAGGGAAAAAACCTTTCCCAGCACCCATCAGGCGTTTCCCAGTCCGGAAACAGTGTCTGGAATGTTGGATTCCATCTGAGGCTCTGGAGGACAGTGTGCTGTGAGTTCCACTTGTTTCATTCCCTTTAAGTCTCTCCACCTGAGTGTTGTCTCTCTTGAAACTCTGCCTCCAGATCTTTCTCTCTCTCCTATTTCTAATCCTACACTTCACCATTCCGAGGCACAAGTTTTCTTCTCTTAAACCTAAGAGTGTGACAGAGTTTTAGGACCAATGGAGAAGTTGTTCTGCCTTTAGCTGTTTGTTCCCATTCCCACTTGTAGCTCCTCATCCTGCACTCAGCTCCTTGTCCCAGTGTTTGCCCACTGAGTGGTTTTGGAAGCAATGTTGTGAAGTGTAGCATTGAAATAACCCAGGTTAAGAGGACCCTTTAGAAAAGAAGTTAAATTATCCACATTAAAGGGTTAAGAAAACTTTCAGTTGCTTTTGAGGGCAACATCTTTTTAAAGTAGGCCTAGAAAAAGTATTTTACTCTCCTTTAAATGAAAAATATGATTTTTTGCCATTTGATTATAGTGTTAGTCAGTAGATTGAATCTATAATGTCATTTCTAGTAGTGCCAATCTTTATACCCTAATAATCTATAGTGGCTATGCTGAAAGCATTAAATGTTATACATAAGAGCATACTATCAATGCTCTATTATTATTATTGATATTATGAGTTGATAAATTATACTTGATTAATTTATGGATCTCAAATGGCTGGAAATAGCTTGTCCACCACCAACCCCTTGTTTCTGCTGGAAATTCAGGACTATTTTGCAATTGTAAAGCAACCCTGAGCAAAGAGAATGTGATTTGTATAAATTTTGCAGGGCTAACAAGGAGTTGATTTGTAGGAAACCTCTTGGGGTACCATGATGGTATTTCCTTCAGCTTGGTCTTGTCCCAGGGAAAACTGCCCAGTGCAACCTCAGACTTGTGTGTCTGGAACACTTTTCCTCACTCTCCTTGTGCTGTTTGAGGTGAGCAAATCCCAACTGAGAGTAAGTAAAAGATTTCCAGTTTTGTGTGAGTGTTTTCCTGCTCTGTGGGTTTGACCTAAACACTTAACAGGCTCTTGTGGCAAAGTGAGAGAGTGGAGCACAAGGCTGTTCGGAGGAAGAAATCTACTTACCTGGGGAAAGAAAGGTTTTTCTTAATGAATGGGCATCATCTGAAATCTGATTAAGCACATAAAGGATGAAAATCCCCAAGGCCCATGTGGTGAGCTCAGTTAGATCTGCTGTTTGATTGGGGGCAGCCACTTTTCCTCAGCACTGCACTTTGCTTTTGCTATTTCTGATCTCCAAGGGGAATGTGTGGGAGAGGCAGCTTTGCAATGGCAGGACATTTTCCATCCTTTTGTGCACTTTATAAAGACTCATTTTCCACTAAAGCATCTGTTGGGAACCTCATAGTGAAACTACTTGAACTGAATTAGCTGAGTGACTGCTCTGATTTACATGATGGTTCCTACTGTGACCTGGGAAAACTTTCTCATTGTTTCCAAGAATTGAATCAAAAGATTCTATTTTAACATAAAATTTCTGAAAATCATGGAATTTTTCATGGCACAAGAAAACCTGTGAATATTTCTAATATTTATGGAAGAACTTTCATTAGTTGTCTATTTTTTAAACTGAATTTGTACTGGAGAGTCCTGTGCCAGATCCTCAGGTAATATAAACAATAATATATCCACGGATTTCATAAGAGTTGGAACAATTTAAAACATGATTAGTGAATCTTCCCTTGAAAAATTAGTTTTGGAAGTGCTTAGTTGTCTGTGGCAGGAAAAAGTTTTGTGGTTAAAATACTGGACTAAGGAAAAGGTCTGTCCTTTATCCAGTTCTTCAAAACCTCAGAAAAATTATTAAAGTCTTGCCTGTCTGTCTTCTAAAGTTCTAAACCTCTTTTAGGATATTTAACTTGCAGTCTCTTCAGAAAAACATTCTTATTTATCAGTTGTTTTCTTGGTTGTTTTTTCAGCTTATATCTTGGACCTCTAAAAATCCCCCAAACCTGCCCTGCAGCTTTTACAACAATGTTTTTGGAATTCTAAGAGGCAAACTGCAAAAAAACAACCAAACCCCAACCTTCTTATTTGCCATCAGTGTAGATAAGGCTGAGCCACATCCAGACAGGGGCTGCTTTGCTGTGAGCAGTGATCACACAATAATCATGTTATGACAGAGATGTAAAACAAGAATGAAAATGTCAGAGCTACCTAGCAGCAAGTGTAAATTTAATCTTAAGATAAAAGCATATCAAATATACCCCCGTGGCTTATTGCCAGCAATGCTAATTGGTATAAGCTGTATTATGCAAAGCCATTTGTTCCAAATGGCTCTTCAGGGACCAGGTTAAGGAGGAGTTTCCCCTGTGTGGTTTGGTCTTGTTTACAGAGGTTGTTAATATTTGCATAACCAGCTAAGTGAAAAGGTATGTCAAGTGAATGAAACAGACTTAAATGTGACTTTGGAAGTTTCAGTTTTCACTTAAAAATAACCCCAAAAAACATTTTAAGGAAAAGCTGTAAATTGCAGACTGTACCAATAGTGGGTTACAATGCCCCTCATATAGCCTGGATCAATGTCTCTTCAGGACAAGATGGAGGGGTAAATAATTTTGGACTCAGTAAATGACTGCTTTATCAAACAGCAACCTTAGAACCCACAAGAAAAGGTGCACAATTCTGAATTTCATCTGGAGTGGTGCCCAGGGCTCAGGCCAAAAGGGCTGAAGGGGGTAACAGCCAAACTACAATGGTATCTTGGGGGGATAGGAGGCCCAGTGCATCCACGTGCTCAATTTCTAGAAAAGGAACTATGTTCAATGAGGTTATTAGATAAAACAGGGAACCCTAAAATACACAGTCTGAAAAGCAAGATGCCTACAAGATGCTTTCAGATGATAAAATGCCCATAACTCAGGATGGTGCTGTCACAATATATTATGAATGGCAATGGGAAAGTCAAGGAGATACTGTAGGGAAAAGGCTGGTATTCAAAAATTAAAGTTTGCCAGAATGAAGGTGGCAGCTCTGTGCATCTTTCTCACTTACCCCTCCCAACACTGCAATGGTGCTGAACAGCCCCTGTCAGAGGGAAGGGTCCTCCTGCCAACGCTACTGCCAGGAGTGTCCTCTGTATTAAATAAACCTCCAGCCATTATCCTAAGACTCCGATGGACATTGCAAATGATAGTCATACCTTTCCAAATAAATTAAATTCCTTGTATCTCTTTTACTCAAAGAGGATAAATGAAACCCAGAGGGAAGAAAAAGGTTGCTCAAGGACACCAGGCAAGTCAGTGGCAGGAATGCACAAAGGGAAAATCAGCAGTTCTTTCAGGTTTGGGATCTCTTGGCCCATGCACAAGACAGTCTTTAGGAAAAGTGACACCAGAAATGTAAATAATGTCCAATTTATGGATTATTGTGGGAAAAAAAAGCCACACTGAAGCATATATACCATAAAACTTGGGGTTGAATCCTGAGCTGGAAACACTGTGTCCGTGAGAAGATTAATTAATTTTTCCTGATACGGATTTACTCAGAAATAAGTGAGCAGCCCCTTTCACCTACACCCACCCAAGGCGGTTCTGCCCTGACCCACTCTCAGCCACACCAACACCACAATTATTTCTGCTTGGAGTTTACCAACTGTGTTGCCACGTGTCAGTGCAAACAAATAAGGCATCTTTGAAGTGTCAGGTGTGGGAATCCTTTCCCCTGCTCGGCAGGTGACCCAGCCTGGGTGAGGGTCCTCAAATGGAGCTGCTTCCAGCCTGGAATGCTCTGGGAACTCACTTTGTGCTTTTGCCTATCCAAAGCCAAACAACACACACCTAATAGTTAATTCCCTAATAAATTCACAACAAGCCGCTGAGGGGTCACGGGCAGTGTCACCACGTCCTTTCTGCCCGTGGTGCAGTGGGAAACCATGAAGGTCTGGCGGAGGGAACCACGTGCCTCGTGCCACAACAGCTCCTGGGAGCACCTCATGCCTTCTGGACTCTCAGTGACATTCTCTTCCTCAGTGTCACCCAGGTCCCAACAGGGCCAGAGCACAGGAATTCTTGCTCTCCATTCTGCATGAGGTGCTTTGTCATCCTAAAAGTCCCTGCCCTTCCCCATCCAGCTCCCGGTTTGCAGAGAATGTCCAAGCAGGTGCCTCAGTCCAGGGCGTGTGTAAACTGTGAACCAACCCTTGGGCACAGCTGGGACCGTTATGCAAACTGGGTAGCCAATAAACCCCCCCAAAATACCTAATTAAACATCAATTATGCAGCGAGTACAACTGTATCAGTTTATAAATAGCGCACGTGGATCTCCCCTGCTGGATGACACGGGATTACTGCTGGGAGATCTTTGCAAATC
This sequence comes from Grallaria varia, assembly GCA_013396735.1. Lineage (NCBI taxonomy): Eukaryota > Metazoa > Chordata > Aves > Passeriformes > Formicariidae > Grallaria > Grallaria varia. The sequence continues at coordinate 757,267 of VWZG01004336.1, read as the reverse complement.
TTTGAAATCCTGCAAAACGAGGCATCCTCAGGCAGCCCAGAAAGGGATGACAAAGAGGGGAGGAACCTGGGTAGAGACAGAAATAGGAGACTGGCCTTATTAACAGAGAGATGAATTTTAACCTGCAAACTCAGGTTTAAAAACTGTAAAGGTGATCTCCCATTATTTAAAAACATGTACCACAATCCTTTCTCCAGCCATGCTGCCTTCAACGATGTTTCAGTTTTAATAGATTATCTGACATTTAAAAATACAAGCGTGGAGAGAGTTGCTAATATATTTAGACCGGGGAGCTCAATTTTGGTCATCTCTGCCTCTAGCTTCCTCTTAAAACATTTAATAGAGCCTCATTCCTCTTGGATTCTGTGAAGTGGGGATTTTAATTTATTTATGCTGATGAGGAACTTTTCAATATCCTCTTCCCCTCTTGTCACCATTACAGAGAAGAGGGCAATGATTTTTGAAGGAAACTGTTTTTTATCTAGAACATGCAAAATTAAAAAGATACTGGAAAATGCAGCATAATTCAGGCTCACAGCACTCTGGAGACCTAGTTAAAGAATACCTGTTAATGGATTAATTTTTCATGCTCCACATGTGCAGAGGGATGTATTTCAGGGAATATATAGGCCTACAATATAAAATCCATTTCAAAACTAATGGGATGAAATGGTAGAAGCTTGACCTGATGAAAGCCGTAATTTGTTTGACTATCCCATGATTTGTTAAATGTACCACAAATGCTTGACTTCACCCCTTGCAGTGGTCAAAGAGGAAAATGCCACATGTAATTAATCTGACAGTTCTTGTAATATTTAATGCAGCCAGCCCCCTCCCAACTTTCTGCTTCTGGTTAGTCTATTTATGTATAACTTTGCTACCAAGTATTACTTTACAACTAAAACAAGGGGCAGGGTTAATTCCTAGGAAGGATGGGGCTCTCTGTCCTGGGTTCCCTTGAGGCTGCTGGTGCCAACCTTCTCCAGATTTGTGTACCAAAGTCCTTCACATTTACTCCCTGGTCCTTCCCTGTTCTTTAATTCTCTCTAAAGGCAGTTCACCTCCCTCCCCAGAAGACCCTGAGATTTTCTGACAAGTCATGTAACTTAAATTAATCCATGGGTTATTGAACCCTTATGACTCACTTTACCAAGCTCTCCTGAATAACAAGAAAATTTGATTAGTTTCTATTGTCTATTTGCAAAATCTATTAATGTTCTTCAAGAAGAAATGAGCTCTGTCACTCAAAGAAAACTGAGCTATCAGACTGCAGTGTTATTTTTGCAGCACTATATTTTTTGCCCAAATTAGATCTCAGTCTATTACAAGATTATCCAGACAGGATCACCAGGCACCACTACCTGGCAGCACTTTGGAAGATGAACAAATGTATTCAGGTATCAGAAACCTTCAGAATTTCCAGTTTTTGCTTTTGGAGAATAAAGCTTTGAGAACTTGAACCACTTCTGAGCATACAATTGCACAGCAGTTTCCCAGATACCATTATCAATGCAGATACAAATAGATATCTGTCATTCCATAACTGCTGAGACACAATTTGATGCTTCTTCCACTGGACTACTTTTTCATTTTTAATAGATCCCATCCCTGAATAACATTTAGATTTTAGGGACGATCTATAAATGAGGGGGCTAATATATCAATAGCCCCCAGTGCATCTATATTCTGGTCTGCATAGGTCTGGTCTACATAGTTCTCACTTTTCTCTCAGTTGGAAACGTAAGAGGGCAGAAAATCCCAGGAAATTTGCAGTGTTCATTGCTGAAAACAGCACTTTGAAGGTGCTTGTGAAATCCTTTGAATGAAATATTGAACAGGGGTCTAAAAATGAACTTTGGTTTTTCAAAGCAAACAGTGCAGAAAGAAAAATGGTATAGTAAGAAGAGAAAGGAACTATTTACTTTCTATATTTCTGCTCATTAAAAGTATGATTAAATTGAGAAGGGGAGATAAGGTAGAGCATGTGTCATGTATTTGCACTGAAGATAGCCAGGCAGCATCATGTTTGGCTTCAAACTGAATTCCCCTGTAGCTGTGCATCCTAGTAGGGCTTGCTTTTATTAAATGCCATCCTAGAAACTATTGCTTTGCTACGTTAGTGTGAAGTAGCTGCTGGTGCCGTCCCATCTGTGCCTCAACGCTCATTAGCCCCTGCTCTCATTTTCTACAAAGATGAATCTATTTTGAGAAGGATCGTGGCAAGAAATGCTGCTTGAGTAGTGAGGTCCCATTCTGCACATTGTGAGGGCTGTGGAGTTGCCCTCTTTGCACTAATTTAAGGCCACAGTGCCAAAGGGGGACCATTAACTGAGCCTGCACAAAGGCCTGGGTGGCAATGCCTGGTGTGGTTCCACAAGGGAGAGTGGTGAGAGATGCCCAAGGACAGCCTTTCCATGATTCCCACCTACAGCTGTGGCAACCACAGCTTGGATTAGGATTAAACCTGAGCATCCTTCGTGTGCGGCTGCACTCTGCAGTCACTGGGGATGTGTTTGTGACAGTCAGTGCTGCCATCCTGCACCCTGGCGGGTGTGTTAAACACCCCTGTTGTGTCACCTGTCTGTGCACCTTCAGCTCCCTCTCAGCCCAGAGCTCAGCACCTCTGAACTCTGAGCGAGATAAGGTGTTGGGCAGCTCTGGGGAACCTCCTCAGCCTGTGACCGCACTCAGAATTTGCTGGGCTCAAGGATTTAGCTGAAGAAACTAAAAGGCAAAGTGCTGGACCAATATTCAGAGGTGAAGGTTCTTTCCAGCCCTGGATTGACCCGAGACAGTCATGTTTTATCTTCTCTCCTCTGTAAAGCACTTGGGTGTACCATTACAAAACAGTATTATGTAAGACTCAGATGTTACGTTAAATTAACAACTGGCAAACAAGATACTAATACAGGATACTGAGCCATTCCCTGTGGTTTTTATAATCTTTAGTGACCACAGAGCACCCAGGTTAGTGTGGGGGACAAGATGCCAAGGACCACTTGACTGAAGAGTTTGTATGTCTCAAGTGGCTTTACAGTTGCCATGGGAAAATTTATGTACAGAGTGCCAAAGGGCATCATGGAAGAAGAACATTGTTTTCCTTCTTAAATGGTCAAAACATAAGTTAAACCTGCCTTTAGGCAGGATCAGCATATCCTGAAGCCACCCTGGAACATTTTCAACAACTAAAAAAAGTTTGGAATTTGAAACAGCAACATTTAGGTTGGTTTTTTTTTCAGCTGGCTTTGCCAGTTTTGGCTTGGGAGATGCTTATCTGTCAAAGCTTTTCACTTTTAATGTTGCCTAAATCCGAAGCAGCACTGCCCTTCTCCCCTTGCCCTTCTGCCAGGGGAACAAAAATAAAGGGAAAAAAGAGAGCAAACAAAAAAAAAGCAGAGGAGAAAACTACGAGGGGAGGTGAGGAGAACTAAAGAACCCTTTCCTGGAAACTCCACTCTTGTTTACAGTCCCACCACTGTGCATTTAGGCACTCAAGTGCTCAAAGTATGAACGTTGAAGACGGTGCTGTAAGAGATGCCAAAATTTAACTTCTAACTTGTGTCTTCTCTTGTTTGCTTTGAAAGTCATCCTCCGTGCTCCTGCGCTGAGTTAGATGCATTACACAGAGACTTTGCATTGGTGTCACATCACCTTCTGGTCCCGCCAGGCTGTGCCCAAGGGGGGACGTTCACACCAGCTCTGTAGTAACAGCAGTGCTGGTTTCCTGCACATCAGGCATGGGCAAAGGACCATATTTCTGTCAAATCAGCCAGAGCTGGGACACACTTTATGCCAGCTCTGTGCTTTTACGCCAACTGTGGGATGACAGGCAATGGTTTGCATGACACGCCTGTGCATTTTTGCAAATAGATCCCTGGGTGATCCCTCCAGGAAGGCACAAGACGTGCAACTCCCGTAATTCTGGAGTGAATTCCTAGGGCGGCACCCGGGCGTGTGGTCAGCATGTGAGGGACATCACCAAGAGCCAGGACATGTCGAGGATGTACAGCCCCATAGATCAGGCCCCTGGAAGCAGGATATGAGCTATCCAGTATAAAATGTCCCTTTAAACTCCCAGGGAGGTGTTCACTTTGCTGATTTATTGTGACAGGGATTCTTAGCCCGGTGCCCACGTGAAATGTCATCCCAGGCAGTATCGGTTTCCTGCAGGAAGATCCTGGGGACGGAGTAACACCTGCTCTGCCCATGATGGATTTGGAGCATTGCTGCTTTAGCTGTGCCTGTTCCTGGGCAGGAGGACAGACCTGTGGGGTTTGGGGCACTCAATCCCTTGTCCTCAATTTTGGTTCCCTCAGCATGAGCTGAGTGGGCTTCTGGCAAGGATGTGAGGACAACAGGAAACTGTGTGGGGAGATGATGCCCTGTCTGTCACCCTGCTCTATCTCCAGACAGATGTGTGCATTTTAGAGCCATATCTGAACTTGGCATCCAAAGGCTGTACTGATAGCCAGATGTCAGAATCATCATTTTTTGCTCTTTGAGCTTTTCCCCAGTAGCTTTAAATAGAAGAATAAATTTTCCACAGAGAAAAAGTCTTCTATTAATAGCATTAGTTCATTTCAGCACTTGAAAGGAAGAAATTAGTTGAGTTTTTCATAGGGTTTTTTTTAAATTCTTTTTAAAATATTGTGAGTTCTTTTATTGTGCAGGCAAGAGCATCCGCCTTCAGAGCTTTTATTACTAGGGGAAAAAAATTCTCTGAGTTCAAAAAAATAAAAATAGTGTATAAGAATATGTGAAATGACTTAAAATAAACATCTTCAAACAACCTGGCCCTATGTGTCAGTTCTTTCTCATGCTTTGATAATCTCATCTCTGTTGTTGAAATAGCCTTACACAGATTGCACAGGAGGCCTGAAGCTGATGGAAAAGCCTCCTGCTTGTCCAGGGCAGTGAATTGCCAATAAAAGGTGATGTTCTGCAGGGCAGTCTCAGCAAATCCCCTCACTGTATTTGCTCATAACTGAGAAAAATTAGCCAGTTCCACTCCCCTGATCTCACATTCCAAGATCTCCCCTCATTCATTTAAGGAAATGAGAGGAAGACAAGCTGTGTAGGCTTCACCACCTTTTCCAAATAAACTTTGTTATCCTCTTATGTAAAACACTATGAAATTCCAAGTAGCAAAGAGCTTTATACACAGCTTCACTAAAAAGCAAAAACATAAAACATGTTTTGTTCTGCAGTCACAGAAATTCCAGTAATTTATAGCAATGAATGGGCAATGTCAAAGGAACATATGGTATTTTTAGCTCTACTTCATTACCCAATGTTGTAAATGAATCCTGAGTACTTGCAACATCTAAAAGCTTTCTCAAAGAAGAAAGACTTTCCTGCATGGTCTTGATTAAAGTCAGACTGTTCCTGTGCAGAGAGGCTCAGGAAACTGAGGAGGGAGAGGAGGATGAGGACTCAGACGTGTACAGGTGGTGAATGACAGCAAAAACAGGGCTATGAAAGCAGAATGTCTATTGAGAAGAGGGGGACAGTGGGGAAGAGGGACAGTGTCTGACAGGGAGAGATGATTTCAGGGTCTGACCTGATGTGCAGGAATTCTCCTCTATGTTAGAGGCAGATAAGGTCGAGCTACCACGCCTGAAACCGGGCAGGGTAGGGCAGGATGATCGGTGCCTATAAATGCCATGGAGCTCACAGGAACCTCTGATACCAATATCCACAATGGTCTTGGAGTTTTGTGTTTGCTGGGTGAAGTCAATTGACCTGCCAGTGAATTTGCTCTGTGACGAAGCTGACCTTTCTTTCTATTTCCTCTCCTACTGCACAAGGTCCTTGCCCTGGTTTGCTCTGCTCAGTCTAGACCTGTGCCCAAGTAGGAGGGATCTGGCTCCTCCTCAGCAGAGTTATGGCACTGCAGAATGAAGGATGACTTTCTGCAGGAGCTTCCCCTGTGGTTTCTAAAGATTCCAGAGGTAGCTACAAGCAGAGAGTTAGTTAGTTTGGATCTTATATTGTATAGGAAGGGAGAGGCAGTGGATGATCATATTATCTTGGATCAGTGTGGCAAGCACTGAACACCCTTCCAGTTCTTATAAAAGCCTCTGGATTTCATAATTTCTTGGAACATCACAGGACCAGATCCAAATTATGCCTAGACCAGTGAAATCCAATACCATAATTACACCAAACAATCCCCAAAGTCAACAGCAGACTGGAATCTCTGCAAATGCTGAAGAACAATTACATGAATTTCAGGAAAGTGAGATGGAAATCCTCAAATATCTTCACTTTTATTACCCCCATAAGCAATCTCTTTTTGCAGCTAAGATACTGGCACTTCCTCTATTAGTTCCCATGTAGGTTTCTGGCATGAAGGAGCTTTCAGGAGCTTTCTGAGGCTCTTAAGTGGTATACCCCAAAACACACAGAGGCTGCCCCCTCGGGAAGCAGTTATTACAATATTGGGGGGGGGGTTCTTGTTTCCAGCTCTCCGTGACTCATGCAAGCAGCTGAGAACACAGCTAAAATATGAGGGCTGAAAAGAAACTGAGAAGAGGGAGTAGTTATTCCACTTCTTTTTCTCTTGGAAGAACTGAAAAATACATACATTTAGGTCAGACAGGGTAAAAATATTCCATGCTGGTTTTCCTTCCAGGCTATTTGGGCTTTGTGAGACTTAGAAAAACAGGCCCAGGATATGGTTGACTATTATTTACTTGTTTAATAAAAACCTCATGCATTGAAATAGAAATTCAGTTCATATTCTACGGTGGTTTTAAAATGATAGTTTTGTTACAGATCTGGTTATCCCTTTTGCATAAAAATAATAAATTAAAAATTGAAAGCATAAGAAAACAAGAGGAGAAAGTCAAATATTCTTACTGATGAAAGGCAAATGTTAGAAAAACATTCATTAGAGGTTTCCATCTCAAAAACATGTCCTGAGTGAAAATCAAGAGCTGGAGACCAAAGAACTGCCAGGGATTGTTAGTTAAAAAAAAAAAAAAAAGGGGAATTTAAAACTCGTGGCCAGTAATATTAACAAAAGTTGTCTGTACAAAGAGCCCCCTGCCATGCTCTGGTTTTGGAAATGGTACTTATTTTTTTGTTCTTTTGCATAAGCCCTGACCAGAAGTGTAATCATGTGCTCCCTGGACACTCAATATCATAGAATCTCATAAATTATCTATCTTTTTTTAAACTTTTACATTATAAACTTGAACCAGAGTCCTCTTGCCTGCTCAGACACAACGTGCACAGCAGGATTTTGAGCTGCGGTTTCTGTGTGTGTGTGAAGCACGGTACAGGGAGGCTTTGCTGTCTCAAACAAACTGAAGTTGCTCCACATCCACCGTGCTGGCCCCAGGCACTAAAGTTTTTCTTGACAAAGCCATGGGAAAATTTATTAGCAGGAAAATCTTGTGCAACTTTGAGTAGCTCCAGCCTCTCCTGTTTGATCCACAGGCTGGTCCAGGGCGAGCAGGACAAGTCCTGATGCATCAACCACGTGGAGACACTTTGGGAAACCTCCCAGCACTCCAGGGGAGATGTGGAGAACTTTTACCAATGCTCCTACAGGCTTTTAGATGCAAATGCTGCCAGGAGAATTTTAAAATATCCAAAAAAGCCATTTCTCAGAAGTTATGATTTCCATTTCAGTTTAGCTCTTGGCGTTCTTTGTACCTGCTTTCAATGTGTTTGTGTGCTCCCTCCTTCCTACCCGTGTATTTCCATGTAAGGTGGGAGCACAGCAGTCACTGAACACCTTGCCTGTCCATACCATTGCCTGATATTCCTAGAGGCAGGAACCATCTGCAGGCACACTGCTGAGGTTTATTCTGTGACCTGTGAACTTGTTGTAAGAGGTACAACTTCACTAGCCCACAAGTTTTCTCCTTGAAAAGAACATCAGTATTAAAATGGTCTTTAAGACGTATCTCTCTTGTTCTTTCAAATGGAACCATTTCAATAAGTGACCATGCTGCATTTTGGGACTTGTTTTTAGCAACAGTTGTGTAGTTTGTGTTGAAAGAATGTTTTAAGAAAAGGTCAATGTAGAACTCAGTTCTTGCACTGAGCTGCATGAAGACTAACTCCAGCTAAGAAACCAGTGCAGCTCTGGTTGAATGCAGAGCCCTTTCTCAAAGAAATCTAGTGTATTATAAACCTTAGACTAAACTGGCTTTTTCTGTCACAACCGCAACTTCTAGCAAGTTTGAAATTGCCATTATATGTTAATTTATGCACAGCAATGTCATGGATGCTAAAACGTGTTGCTGAAAGGCTCTAGGAAGGTATCTGCCACTCTGTACGCAGGGATATAGAACAGAAAAGTGGAGTATAGGGACATTTCAAATGAGATTTAATATGGGCTAAAACAGAACTGCACCAAAAATTTAAGAGCCAAAAACTTGATGCAAGTTAGTGACTTTTGGTACCAACAACTCATAGGAATTTGTATGTGGGATTAGGGGCTTTTGAATGTTGTAGTTTAGCAGGATAAATAATAATAATTTTCGTTCCTCTGGAAGGAAAACACAGGAATTCTTCATTTGTTTTTGGAAGGATGGTTGTTTGGTTTGGTTGGTATGTTTGTTACAGCGAAGGACCTTGTTTGCTTTGCACTTTGCGTGGAAAGAGCTGGTTCTCTGTCGAGTCACAAGATGACACTCCTTAACAAATGCACCCGAAGGTGTTGAGTCCTTAGCACCAGCTGCTCACAGACCCACTTCTATCCCTGCCTTTCTTCCTAGTGCAGACACACCCGGGGATCACATTAGCAAAAGGAATTGCAGTTACTTCCATGGTTGTTCTCTCTGCTTGGCTGCTGGGTGACAGAGAGAGTTAATGGACAGGCACTGCTGTTCTCTGGCCAAACTTTCATTTTGTTGTTCTGTGTGGGATGTTGTCTCTAATTTTCTGTACCTTACACGGGACAAGGATTACAACTCAGTAGTTTGCTTTTCCTAGTCCTGTAAGAGAAGAAGGAAACTACCTGGAATGGAGTCATTCCAAGCGCTGCAGAGGAGACAGCTTCATACATTTTGAGTAATTTCTGGGTTTATTTTTCCTCTGAAGATCCTGTCATTCCCTTTAGGACCAGATTGTGGTCTTGGTTCAGACAAACAGTGATAATCACTGCAGTGAATTTGAATAGCCATCATTTCTCTTGGCCCTCGACCAGTGCAGAATTTAATTTTAGAAGGCATGTTGCAGTTTGGTTAGATCAGTGTTTTAAAGCCCTTATCCAGGTCATGAGATGGTTCCATGCTGAGGCTCATGTTAACTTTAATGCAGGATTTAACAGGTGAGAAGTGCCATTGTCCTTGGGGACGTGGCAGCTCTGACTACTTGCTCTGTGTGTGTGCACATATGTGTCTTTTCAGAGGGTTTGTTTTATCTTACTTTTTTGAGAACTGTTGAGTATTTGGCATTATTGCTTCTGAAAAATGCCAGTAGACAATGGGATAAATGAATCTTAAAAACAATGCTCCCCTCAAAGTATTTCCTACATGTGTCTCATATTTGCAGGATGTTCTGTGCAGCAGAGCAAACCATCCCTAGAAAACATTTTACCATTCAGTCTGGGGGGATGACCTTGCAGGAAGGGGTTCATTACAATTTATGTACCAACCAAGTGTGTAAATCACTGGTAGCTTTAAAACAATTTTACAAGGGGCCAAATTGGATGCATAACCCTAGACAAAAGTTGAATTCAGTCACTGTGCCTGTTTTCTATCTACCTTTCCTTGTAGCTGTTCTGGTTTATGTTATATTTTTGTTGTCTGGGTATTCTTCCAAATCTCTGTCCTGTTCTGGAGTATGCACCAGAGCCTGGTGAATAATGTGTGTTTGTTGCCTATGGGTGCCAGGAAAGTGAAAGTGCAAAGCAGCAGGAGTGATAAAGGAGAAGAGAAAACAAAAGGCAGATGCTCTTGCGTTTCGCTGAGCAGGAGTGTTTTCCATCTGCAGCGGTGGCACTGAATGGTGACAGAGCACCAGCAGAGCTGTGGTGTGGTTGAGGGAAGAGGGAAATTATGCATTAAATTACAAAGGCATAAAAGTGCAAAGGACATGAGGATTTGATTATCTCTCAAATAGACGAGTTTGGGATGGATATAAAGGGAGAGCTGATTGTATGTCTGGGAGACACAGACTCTCAGAAGCTGAAGAACCTCCAAGCAGTTCAGTCCCGGGCCATGAATCCCATGAAAAAGCAGTGCTTGTGTCCCTGTTAGCACCCACGGCTTCCCTGGGCGTTCTGTGCCCCTCCAAAGGCAGCTGCTGCCAGGGATGAGCTGCAGGGCATGGACTTGAAGGTGCCTCCTGGAGACAGCCCAGGCTGTGTGGCAGTCTCCCTGAGGAAGCTATAAAAAACCATCCTTTCAACAGGTTTGCAGCAAGGCTACAGCTAATTAAACAACTGCAGGGGATGGAACGCCGCTCCTGCAGTGCAGACAACAGCTTTACTGCTCCGAGGACATGGCAAGCCTAATCCAAGCCTTCCTGTGCTCCCTGTGTCCGGCAGAGCAGCATCTCTCCCAGAGGCTTTGGGAAGCTGCTTGGCACTGGGAATTTGCTCCGTGTATGTGGGACAAACCCCTTTGCAGCTGCAGGAGGGCAGGCTTGGCACAGTCTGGCTTGGGCCCTCTGCAGAGGCAGTGCCCAGTTCAATGGATTTTTATTTGCTCTGAATAGATTTTTTGTGCATCTCAGGAGATGCTGCTCTGCTGCCTGAGCCAGCTCTCCCTGGGTGACAGGCATGCAAATGGCAAGTGTCCCCTCTCAAAAGAAGATATTGTACAGGCTCAGGTAAATGAATTACACAGCAATCCTTAATTAGCCTCATTTTCCTATTGATACTTAGCTCTTTCTTACCGAGCATGTTGTGGGTTCCTTTGTGCAAACACTGACAAACTTATTTTGTTAATGAACTGCTAATGTCACACCGTGCATTGTAAATCACAGCAAGTGGTACTGGGGCTGACACAATGATCCAAAAGCATGAAAGGTTCCTGATTAATGTCTTTGCACCTTGGCTCACATGGTGGTAATGCTGTTAGGTGATATGTCAACTTCCAAAAGGAGCATTTTCTGGAAAACATCACAGATCTCAAGCATACAAAGAGTATTTTTATCTAAAAGATGGAGATGGAGTTGCCACTTCCCTGCTCTCTTTCCTTTGATAAGCATAATCTGGTTCCCCGTTCCTTTCAGTGGTTTTAAAATCCAAATACTTCGAAGTGAGGCTCAGCATGACAGAATGGAAATAAACTTCCCTGGAAGCACAGCCCCCTCCTACCACCCACAAATTATGTATCACTTTTTTTTTTTTTCTTCAATTAAAGAAAAATGTTAAATCATAATTTAACACACTAAAGAGCAGTGGAAATTATAGAACAAGGACATGGCAAATGTTTGAGTATGAAGTGAAAATGGAAGCTCAGACTCTGGAGACCACACAGTAAACTTGCATTTTCACACAGGGAAGTAGGAAAACCTAATCAGGGCTCAGCTAAATCAGCTGAAAGAAAAGTGATTGAGCTCAAGAGCTGCCTTTACTCAGGGGAAGCTGAACCCAGAGCTCTTTCTGTATTCCCCTTTCTGCCACTGATCTCTGCATTTGCCCCCTGCCTTCCTGTGTCTCCACAAGTCTGAAGTCTGCACAAATGTACCGTGCCAGATTGTCCCCCCAAGGTAACTGGAGCTGACGCAGTTACCACGTGGATGAACCTGGCCCACTGTCCATCTGCTTCCTTAGGAGCTTAAATTATTGGGTGGTATGAAATCCAAGGGGGGAACTACAGAACATAAAGGATTACAATAGGAGATAAGAATTCAAGACATTTATACCTGCACCACTGACCATACAAACTCTAAAAATTTGGATAGATGAATGCCTGACTTTTCACCTCAGTCCTAATTTTCCTTACATTGTTTCAATATTTTTCATGCGTAACAAATATGAAGTGTCAGAGTGACAACCTGTGTCATGTAAGGAGCTGCACATCCAAAATCAGCTTATGATTAATGTGCTGCACGTACCTTGCCTTTTCTAAATAACTAAACTGTTAGAAACTAGGTTTCCTGTTTTACAAAGGATTCTGTGTACTTTTTTCCCAAACCAACCCAAAACAATATTGAAACATTCACAGCTTTAAATACATAGTCCTTTCAAATATCAAATAAATTTCAGGTTCATAAAAAAGATTTTTTTTCTCCTTTCTAATTTTAATTTCTAATTTCTAACAGTAATTCAGAATTGGGAAAATGAAAACCCTAAATATTCAAAAAACTGAAATGGAAACTTCGAACTGGAACATTCCACTGCAGTTTTCTTTCAAAGAGAGTCAAGAAATAGAGTGTGTCTGCAGAAATGCAGGTGACAGAAAACATTTTTAGAACAAGGAAGAGCTCCATCCCAGGAAACATTTAACTAGTGCAATAAAAAAGCTCCTCAGTTTGACTTCTGCTTTGCTGGGACATAACAGAAGTGTTCAAAAGTTCCCAGACACCAGCAATTTACCCCTATCCTGTATATTCCATCACTGTGGAGAGTCCTGTATCTTTTAGAATGCTAAACTATGGAAAAGGGGGATTGTTCCTGCTGGTAATTCTCTTTCACAATGCTCAGGATAGTCCGTATTCCAGCCAAGACCACCTTTCTGCCTTGGCCCTGCAGGTTTCTCTCCCTAGATAACAAGTGCTCTCTGTAAGGAGCAGCCCTCTCAAGTGTCTGGCTTGGTGACACCCACAGTGACATCCTTTTTAGAGGCAGATAGGAATTCCAGGCAGCATTCAAAGTTAGTGGTAGAGGCACCTCTATCCCCAAAGCCAAGAAGGTCACTTTGATTCCACTCCCTGTCTCTGCCCTCTGCAATGGACCAAAGGGAACCTTTTGTCACTCGGTGTCTGAGTTGCAAAGGCAGATGCAATGACAGTAAAGGGGAAAACATGCAGAGCTGCATCACAAACCAATTCATCAGCAAACAGGGCACGCCTGCCTTACAAATTTGCCTGCAGTTCTTGTCTGCTGTGTTATTTTTAAACTGCCTGCAGGTTGCAGATTTTTCAGTGCTCCTTCTCCTACCAGTGTACACACAGGATTTAGCAAGGTACAAGTTTCATCACCGTGAATTTAAGTTAACCAAAATTCCCAGCACATTAAAATTCAGCATCCTTCATCTTCCCACAAACTTCTTGCTGCAATTTGTGTATTTGCAAGAGGACATCCCATGCCTCTTACAGCCTCTCTCTGTGGCAGGGTCAGTGTAGCTCAGCTCTGATGTTCCCTCCTGCCATACATCAGCCTGCAGTTGCTGTCATCAGCAACCCGGAGATTTGGCTCATCCTGAAAAACCCAAGAAGATGGACCCAACTCACTGAACCCAGTGCCCAATTTAACAGCACCATTGCCACTCACATGATCATCTCAGCGCCAGCTGCTGTACAAATGAGGGCTGTGTGCAGGCACGGGACACTTTTCCATCCCTCACTCAGGACACAGTTCACAGAACTCCCAGCAAACCTGCCCTGCTTCTGGAACAGAGTCAGGATTTGACATGTGTAAACGGGAGAGCTTCTGTGTGCAGCAAACCTTCACAATCGTGGCACAATTCCTCCAGAGAAGGGACTAACAGGAAGAGTGGGCTGGCTATTTGTGTCACCACAGAAAGAAGAAAGCAAGGGGGTGTTTTTCCGAAACACCGATCGCCACGACTGCTGCTGATGCGAACAGAAGCTGCAGATGCTCAGACTTTCTGAGGGGTCAGACCCTGCAGCCAAATGGAATGAATATTATGGTTTGTTTGCTTCCTCTCTGTTGCCTGGTTGCTTGTGCAGCCCAGAGCTGCCCTGCAGAGCAGTACCACTCAGTTCAGAGCCTTTCCCCTCCTCTGATCTGGGATGTCTCAGACATGAAACCATTCACACCTGCCCACTGTTCTGAGCTCTGGAAATGACCTAGCTGTAAGAAACACTTGCCCAGCATCATCAGACGGCCACAGCCACACTCACTTCCACCCCTTTGACACCCACAGAGAAGAGAATGAGTGTGACATACAGGGGGTTTATTATGGAGCTGGAGCTCCTGCACAGAAGCTTTTGCAGAGAATTTACAGTAATTTTGACATAAACAGCCAATAAGCTTCAATCAGAGCAAATTCCTCTGGCCCCACAGGGCTGGTGACTGTGGGACAGTGTGGGACCAACTGGTCCCGTGCTGGGGAGGATCAGGTGCCTGTGCTGGGGGTTACGTGTGTGCTTATGGCCCCTGATACCGACTGTCCCCCATCCTTCCCCACTGCACACGAGTTAAGCTGGTGCTCATTTCCTATCCAGGTTTGGAGAGTCAGGATTTGGCTGTTTATATTTTGCAGACATCCTCTGTAATTGCATGGCCTGGCCCCAGGCTCTCAGGCTCTGGGAGGAATAACCACATTATTCCACAGAACAGTTAGCATAATTAAAATATTGACTGCAGATTAAAAAAATGTGCTGAATATTTCACAGAGTGGTTGGAGGGTTGGCAAGCCTCGGCAGCTTGTTGGCTGCAGGAACTGGCTTCGGCATTCGCTGCTGTACATGGGAACTGCTTTTTGGGCTGTCATCTTCTTCCAAGCAGCCAACCCACAACCAGGGAAAAATGAACTGACTGGGAATGAGGCGCTCCAAGGGCTTTCTTGTGATTCTTATTGCAAGCAAGACCATTTCCTTGTTATTTATGACTTCAGGAATTCTGTCTTGCAGTGTCTCTATCTATTTTTATTTGTGCCCATCTCTCCAAATGCACGGTATAGGGACTGCATATGGTGAGAACGTACCAGGTGATAAATCCATTTGCTTAAGAACTGTTTGTACCATAAAAGAAGCATTAATAAAGTTAAAAAACCCACAAAAACCTCCACTGGAACTTTTGTTTTAGCTACTATTCCTTCCTTGACACTTGATTTCTCTCTGTGCTTTATCTGTAATCAAAGTCTAAGGCACAAAATCCTTTCATTTCCACAACCAAGAGGACAGAAGGGGTTGGAAGAAACCAAGTTGACAGGGCTGGAAAACCACAGAAGGACTACAGGGTACTTAGGGAATGAGCAGTGTCTTTGTAATATCTCCCCATTCTCTAATTTTTATGGGAATATCTGGGATAAGAAACATTGCTAGAGTCACACAGGTTTGGGTTTCAAGGACTTCTTTGTCTTTGTACATCCTCTGCTATCTAGCAAAAAGGTCAAATGGTCTCATGCTACCAGTGTCAAACAAAGCATGTGGCCGACGCCTGAATCACTTTGCAGACACCTGCGTCCTGAACGGAACGCCGGAGCCTGACAAGGGACTCCTTTAATTCAGCTCCTCATTCAATCTTCGCTACCATGCTTGAGCAACTCCTGGAACAGAGGAGCAGCAGTGACCAGTCACAAGTAGGGACCAGGGACAGCTGTCCTGCTCCTCTGTAGCTCCCAGGGACAAGGCTCTGATTTACAGCCTGATTTCCAGCTCTTTTGAGATGAGCTAATTCTGTGGACATTTCTATTCCCACTTACGAGATGTCACAAGAAATGGCCAAATGCTATTTTCTGAGGCTTCTATTACAGCTTTGAAGTGATCATAATAGCAAATTAATAGATCTGCTCTGCCATTTTCCATTCTCATTGCCATTGCTGTAATCAAGAGTAGCTCTGCTTCTTCAAAGCTTATTTCTGTGATACTTCTCATTTTTGAATACACTGCTAGGGAAGGGGAAGGATATCTTGGCACTCCAGCTGTGGTCTGGAGGCTACTGCCTTTCTTCTGTGCTATTTCTGCTCTCAACTTAATACTGACCTCCCAACTGTAAATTATAAATATCACCTTGGGTACACCATGCTTTCAAAGGCGAAAAAATATTTTTATGTATGTTTTGAATCTCTTGTAAATTAGACCCAGTGGGATGAAAGAAAAGGTGCTCTAAATCTAGTACAAAGGAAGAAAATTNTTGGAGCTTTTCTCCTCTCTCATAGTTCACACGGCCAAGATTTTAGTTTGTCTCCACTGAATGATTCATCTCTATTACCAGTATTTTCAAAATTAAATGGAAGAGGAGGAACGTGTTCATTCCCCTGCTGCGTTTAATAATCTTCCAAAAATTGTTTCCTGTTTACTTGGAAATCCCCACCTCCGTGCTGTGATTTAGACATTTGCACCCTGCTAACTTGAAAACAAAGCCTGGAAGATGTTGTATAGTTTTTATCTTGCAGTCATAAAGCACTTTATGATAATTTTGATGTTACAGAGAAAAATTACTTGGAAATGTGCATAAGTTCACAGCTTCACATTGTTTGTTTAAGACATAACTGATTGTTGAAAAAACCCAACAAATTGTTAGTTTTTATTCATGTAACATGTCTGATGGCAGCTTTTCTTCTAACAATTACTGTGTTGGTGCTCAGCAAAGGCATCAATAACCCCATTTATGGGACTGTGCTGGTTTCCTCCATGGTACTGGTTAGCACTCGACTCTGAATAATCAAGTGTGTATTGTTTAGTGCAAGACTTGTCTATAAGCAAAACTTAAAGTGCATTTGCAAGAGAAAATATTAAAAATACTGAAATTGATTTTCCAGCTGAAGCATTATCTCTGAATTCCTGTGGCTTGGATGGACAAAGGGGAAAGAATTTTCTCCTTAGCTTCCCCAAGGAATAAATTTTCATCATAATTCTAAGATTTTCTTATGTAGCACTTATCAAACCAACTATTCTTATATAAAAGATTTGTGTTAGCTTACAGAAGTCAGTGTGTTCTGTGTTAGCTTATGGGAAGAGTTCATTTAAAAGGCAGCAATATCCTGTGGCCTGAGCACAGAACTGGAAGCTGGGAATTCCAGAGGGACCTGAGCTTTCTCACACTTCCTCAGCTTTTCATGAAGCTCTGCATTTTCCTAAATGAACATTACAGTTGTGGGATTAACTGGAGGCCACGTGGGCCTGATTTACAGATGTGTTGAATTCCTCCTGCCCTCATTAAAGCCATGGGGAGTTCTCAGCTCTCCAAGTTTCCAAAGGCTGTGATGCAGCTCTTGGAGGGGAGAGTGACACCATTGCCTTGGTGAGTACCGGGCATGGAGAAAGGTAGGGAAGTGACGGAAAAAAGCACAAGGAGGACAAATTCAGCACATCCCCCTCTCTCTGGGCCCTGAGGAATCTCTGAGCGATAGCAGTAATGGAGATAACAGATATTTGGCCTCCAGACAGGCTCTGTGTGAGAGGGGAGTGAGGGAAGTAGCTGTAGGGAGTTCTGGGTTGGCAGAGGGTGGTTGAGCACCTCTGCCTGGTGTCCCTCAGCCTGGCCACTGGTTCCAGCGGTGCAGAGACTGCCTTGCACTGCTTATGTGGATGAGTAGACCCTGCTTAGTGTCTGCTGAGCCTCCCCTTGTCTCCCCTTTGGAAGTCAGTGGGGAAGCTCTTTGTCCCACAGCCGCTCTCCTCTCTTCCCTCTCAGATGAGATGGAGCAATCCCCTGCAGTGCGCTCCGACTACTTGGTCTCAGGGATTCGAACTCCCCCAGTGAGGAGGAACAGCAAACTGGCGACACTGGGCAGGATCTTCAAACCGTGGAAGTGGCGGAAAAAGAAAAACGAGAAGCTAAAGCAGACATCTGCAGGTAGGTGGGGACAAGAGAGGGATCTGCCCAGGGCAAAGCTTAGCTTGGGTGAGCTTTGCTTACACAGGACCTGATCTAAACCCAGTTCAGGGATTTCAGCATTCAACACATTCATAACATTTAGGACTAGAAAGAGTCCATATATGCTGACTTCCTATATAATACAATACAGCACATTTAGAAGAGAGGGTCTAAATATGAGAATGAAGCACAAGTCTTATTTTGCATGGGCTGTCCCTTCTCCAAATAGGCTACACATTTATGGCCCCAAGTATCGTCACCCCTTTTGTTGGGGTGAAGATTATATAGGTCACAGTAACGTTACGAAAAGTGACAGGAGGGAGCCACAGCATGTGGAAAAGCTTCCCTCCAGCAGCTATCTCAGGGGAAGGAGCCCAGCACACAGCACAGCCTGTGCCTCCTGGGATGTCCCAGGAGATCAGCGAGGAGACACTCCCTTGCCTTTTCCTAAGACAGGCTGGCGCAGTTCCTTCTGCTTGCTCCGATATCGTGTGGGAGTGTCACAGCAAAGGACACCGTTTCCTGAGGCAGCTCCAGGGTGCCACATTAAACAGCATGCAGGCTCTGATATCCCACTTACTCTGCACTCAAGGTGATCCAAAACAGGTCACATCATAAACCTCAGCTCTACACGTGTTGGGTTTTACAGCTGTTTTAACAAAGGAAAAGGCACAAACAGGCTGACCAGGCAATGCTCCCCAAAACAAAATCCTTGCAGTTCTTTCCAAGTGTGCAGTTGTTTAGGTCAGAGGGAATATCCCTATTGCTTCTTTCTCACTCTATTCTGTGACTCCTCTGGTCTTACTTGGTGTTGTGTTCTGCTTTGTGCAGTGCTGGAGAAGAAGATGACAGCACGGCAAGGCCGGGATGAACTCATTAAGAAAGGCCTTCTGGAGATGATGGAACAAGGTAAGGAAACACATAATTGCAAAAACAGAAACCTAACAGGAACATGAATAAAAAGGAAAACCTTCAATCCAAACAGAGAGGAAAACTCAGTGTGTCTGAACTTCTCTGTCTTCAAACTCCTCCGAGCTGCAATCAATCCATGTAGTTTAATTTCTGATGCTTTACCATCTTGGATACAACTCCATCTTCACTTGATTTATACATGGTGCGGTCTGAGCTGGTACATATTTTTATGTAATTGCACTAAACCCAATTAAAACCCACTGCCAAGAAAGCCAGCTAAAGCTGCATAAATACAAACTTCAACATACAGATGCAGTCAGTGAACATGTACAACCCAGGGATCTAAATCTCATCAAATGATGCTAATCGGGTGTTTTCAGCTGTCTTTCCAGTAAACCATATCTGTGACAAGGCATGTTACTGGCTTTTCATTCATGTGGAAAAGTGAAGCTTTTGGGAGTGTCAATTTAAAGGACAAACCAGCAGAATCCATTGAAGGAAAGAGGATGAAGTGTCAGAAACCTGCACAAAGGACCGTGGTTCTTGCACACCTCTGCTCCACAGCTCTGACAGATGCTCAAGGCAGACGGAGGTCTGGGTGACTCTTTTGTGAGAACAAGTGAGCTCCCAATGTTACAACAACATCCCAATTGCCATTTCCACCTAAACTGAAATAAAAACCATAAATCCATCCTTACTTCAAAAATTTTATAGCAGAAAAGTGCTGTCAATGAAGAAAGATTGGCCTTTTGAGTTTGACCAGTCTCAGAGATAGAAGTTCTGCTCTTTGAAAGCAGAAATTGAGTTTTTTTGTGTAAAACAAATGCCATGCCCATAAATAGCCTGTGGGACAATCCTCAGTGATGCCATGCTGGAGTGGAACTGAGCAAATGAAGAGTCAGAAAAAGACCATTTTAAACAAGACTTTTTCTTTTTTTTTCATTGCAGTAAAGTGGTTTTCATATTATTTTATTGGATATATTCTAAGATGAGTTTATGTTCAAGTCAAAAAATAATCTGTCACACCATCAGCTTATTCTAAAATGGATGTTCTTAGAAATCTCATTTTTAATTCTTGTCCATTAAACTGGTTGTGCCTCTCATAATTCTGGATACTTAGTTGCCCTATTAGTATATTAGTGCTATTGGATAGAAAAATATAATCTATCCCTGATAAGAGTAGAAAGTTCCCCATAATCCATACATTTGAATACTTACATATCTACAGCTTTGCAAAAGAACAGTAAAGTAAAACTTCTTTAGAGCACATTAAAAGGTAATAAAAGTCATGAACTGGTTGGGAGGAAAACGTGATGCCAAGTGGCAAGATCATTTTAACAAAATTAAATAGTCTAAATAAATACATATACTCCAGTGATGACAAGCTGTGGTTTTAACTAGACAGCTGCAAGCAGGCTGCTTACCTGTCTGCAGGAAAGTTGCCTAGAACTCCTATAAATATCAAACAAATTGCCAGTGCCTCCCTGAGCCCAGGAAGGGGACAGTGGCTGACAGGCAGCTGAAGGACACTGCAGCTGCCTGCAAGTTATTTTGCCTTACAGACTGTTGTGTATCTCCAGGGTTATCGTATTGTATTATTAGGAGAAGCAGCTTATTAACTGGAATAAAAAATTGACCCAAATAATTCTCAGTAAATGATTAGTGCCCTACTTGGATTGAGCTGAAGTGGCAGCAGTTTCCAGGCTAAGTCCTTGCTTATGCAGTACGTTGCAATTGTCGAAGCAGCAATACCCTGCTAAGAGACTACAGTAAATCCTAAAATCCCTCTATTTCATCAGGTTCCACTCCACTTCCAGGGCCCTAATGCCCACTCACTTTCATAAATAGCCAGACTGGGCTGATGCAGCAGCCTGAGCAGCCTCATCCATTTCCAGTAGCCATGTGCCACTGGGGGCTGTGGCACATGGTCTGGCAGCAGCATTTGGCACTGGCCTGGCCGGCTCAGGGCACACCACGAGGCCGGCACAGGGTCTGTGTCGGGCTGGGAGCTGCCCAGGGGACACTGCCCCGTCCTTGCCTTGGTGCTGTGTCATCCTGCCAGGCTGTGCCACCCTGTCTCCTCACACAACCCCAAACATGCTGCACCATTGCCAGGGCCCTGGCTGTCCTTCTGGTCCTTCTGTCCTCTCCACCTCCCCTCTCACAAGGGCCAACCTGCCCCCAAAATCTGCTGGAATACAGCTTTGCTCTGGGCACTCTGGGAGAGGTGACGTGGGGGAGGCTCTGGCAAACAGTGGGATTAATTCCCAATGGAATCACAGCCCTGCTTCGGATTACTTTGGAATGCTCGAGGCTCTGGTGTTTTCCTGACCCCTGGATCTAAGGTCTGTGCTTTCCCCTGTCCCCAGCTGATCCCTAAAATATGGTTTGGGGACCCACTGCTACTCACAGCACACCCACTTTCATCTAAGCAGGAGCTGATCATCCCTGCCCAAGAACATCATGGCTGTGAGCCTCAGACGCTCCCCAGCAGAAATCCTCCTGCAGGACTGTCTGCTTGTCATTACCCCGTTAGTGCTGACACTCCCCGTGCGCCGGGATCTGAAGGAGCAGTCTCTGACTGCAGCTTCTCTGTGGCACAGCTGCCAGCAGTTTGCCTTGCCCAAGGATGGGAGCGACGTGCAAAGCAAGAGTTACCTTGAAAACGTTTAGGGAGTTTCCCTCGATGTTTCTGCCCGTTGAGAGCACGAAGTGATCAGCTCTGCCTGTGCTTACAGCACCGGGGGCAAGGGCTGCTGTCAAACAGTGGTGGCAGCTCTTAATACACCGGTGATTATGTCTAGGCTGCCTTCACAATGAGCTGAAATGTAGGCAATGAACTTTTTCCCCCTCCCCTTCCCTGTATCATAGCAACTGCGTTACTGCAAGGGCTATTTTAAGAACAGTAACTTTTCACCAAACGTGATTATGAGGCAGAATGAGTGAGCTCAGTGTGCAAAAATACTGCATCCCTTCCACAGCATCTCTGGGCCCAAATCTGATGCCCTTGCCCAAAAGCACAGGAAATTACACTGATGATTGTCCAAACAGCGTTAAAAAGGAGTAGCTGTAAATGCTTGCTCTTTTAAATCAATGCTTAAGAAACTTGACATGAAATCATTGCAAGAAAACAGAGCCCTGTCAAGAGCTTCCAGAAAGGAGAGTCTGGGGCTGAGAAATACAAGTTGGGAGGTGAGGGGTGGACAGCAGGCAGGTCCATCAGCATGGAACACTGCCCAGGGTGGGAGGTAATTGCGTTCTGCGGTTTGCAACAGCGATGTACATATTCTAGATTCTGAGAGAGTAAAAGGATAGTTTGTATTCTGAGGACTCCTGTCTGAATAGTAGAATAGTAGAAAAGCTTCAGTCATCAAGATGCGACAGCTGCAGGGATCACTGGCACAGAAATCTCTCTGAGTGAGCAAAGGGAGCAGTTTCTAGGTCTGCATGAAGAGGGATTTGAATTACTGATCAGCTCAATCGCACAGGACATGCTTTTCAAAGCTGAGTAACTAAAATTGTGTTCAAAACCTACAGCGTGGTAGGGAATATTCCTTTGTCGAGGCTCGGGTGTTGCTGCTGGGGCAGCTGGATGGCAGCGTGGCCTGAGCCTGGCCCAGCTCAGACACGTCAGACCGACCTGTGGACCTGCTGCCCCACGAGCTGTGCTCATGAAGGAATTGCCTTCTCCCAGACACCTCTGGGTGCCCAGGCTTGCGCTCATCCCCCACATGGCAGGTGCTTCCAGGGTCCAGGGCCATGTGCTGAACCTGCTGGATGGCCACAGAAGGAGGTGCCCTGCTGAGAAATCTGAGTGGGGTTTTGTACCCAGATGGGCTGGTGCCCACAGGTTCTGTATTCCAGATGGTTGACACTGTCAGAGATCAGGTGCTGCTCCAAGAGAGGTCTCAGTCCCCTGAGCAAGGCAGCTTTGAGACCCACTCTTGGGGGAGTTTCAGCTTTCACTGCTCACAGTTTAATGCGGATAAAATGATTTGTTGTTTTAGATACAGAAGGCAAAGCCTGCACTGGTGACGATGCCACGAAAGCGACGCAGGGTGACCCCCCTGCCCCTGTGTGCGTGGCACTTGCCCCAGAAGAGGAGCAGCAAGAGAGCCCAAGAGCAGCCACAACAGATGTGACCTCCTTTGGTGAGGAGCTGCATCCAGAGGAGCTCAGAGAAGACTCAGGTATTGGATACAAAATGTTTTCAAACAAACTGTAAAATGTAATAAAAATATTTCTGCCAAACTGCCATAGGAGGAGTCAAATATGTCAGTGGATTAACAGGTCAGATTCAGCTTAGCCCATTCTAGGTCAGCAATGGGTACTTAAAAACAGTGATTTTTGAGACTTCTACCAAACTAAGGGACCACACAAAGCCTGGCATGATGGGATAAGTTGGATTATGAGACGATCCAGTCTTGGCATGGTGCCCCTTTGGTATTAGCAATGTCTGCTGTGAATATGAAACAAGCTTCTCTTAAAAACATTTCTTAAACTTCTGTGCCAAGGCTGAGATTGTCTATCCTGGCTCAGGAGAGCAAAGTCCATCCACACTGTCCATATCATCGCCCTGTCCACAACACACTGCAAATACAAGTGCAGTTTGATACCAGAAGCACAGATAAGCTAAACCAAGCTCCTTTCACGCAACTCTGCTCTGGCAGAGCTTATCCATGACAGCAGTTCCTTGGGACAAGAGCAGCCTGGCACAGCTCAGCAGCTGGAGGCTTTCCATTCACTTCCTGACAACCAAGAAGTGCGAAGCTGCAGAGATAACGCCTTATCCTAGTTTGTGAGGGGTGCCATGGAGTGATTATGGACCTTCCTGGCCTCTGCTCAATCTTTACACCTACTCCACCTGCCCAAGCTGCCCTTTGTTCTCTGTCCCACCCCCTCATGCCCTGCTTTCTCTGGGGTCCAACCCAGACAAGGAAATATTTGTAGACTCCATGTTCAGTTAACACACAAAAAAGCCACCTCAGGCACAAAGAAGACAGTTTTTCCCACCCAAACTACCCAGCAGGCCTGGGGAACAGTCCCAAGGGCAGGATTTCTACCTAGTAATGAGATGGCTTTTTGACAAGTGGCACTCCATGAATAATTCCCTACTCCGGCAGGATATTCCAAGAGCACTTGGAATATTTTCAGCAGGATAATATTCACTCTGCAGTATGAAATTTGCTAATAGGTTTATGTGCCTTCAGACTGAGACAAACATGCTGTTGTTACCAGAAACAACCACAAAATAACCTGGAAACAAAGAGTAGAAAAAAGGGGGACACAAAATGGACATTTTTTAGCCATCGGTTTGTTTCAGGATACCACTCAGGACAGGATGGAGTTCAGAACCAAAAAAGTCAGTCTGACTGAGGCTGAGTGTGTGTCAGAGCCACCTTCCCTTCAGCAAAGGTGTGGTTGTGGCTGCTGCTCTGCCCCTGTGCCACACAGCACTTCTCGCTCCAGGGAGACCCAGGGATTTCAGGGAAGCTGCTGCCTGAGACAGCATCACTGCCCTCATGGGAATGCTCTCCAATCTGACTAATTTTCCCATCACACTCCTGACATCCACTGGGGCACTTGATCTTTCTGTAATGCAGTACATTAGTGATTTTTTTTCTCTTTCTCTGCTCCACATTTTGTCTTTTGTGTGGTAAGCATAGACACACAGTGATGTCAGCCTGCAACCAGGCATTCCCCTCAAAGCAGATTTAAAAGAAAATTATTTCCTTCTATAATTCACACAATTACCCTATAGGGGAGCTCTCACGGTGAACCAAATTTCACAAGAACTCCTGTTAACAATGTGTATTTATTCTACTTTCCTGTCTTTTTTGAATGAGAAATGCTCATTCCTCCTCTTCTAGGCATATTCATTAATGTTTGTCAACAAATTACATGCTATTATCTTGCCAACGCTATTGTTTCCAATTGCCTGAATGCTTTGGTGCCTCCCCACACACTCTGAACACGAGGCTGCTGCATGTTCATTAATACAGAGTTTGTGTTCCTAATGAGACAGAAAAGAGCCAAGAAGGGATTTGTGGTGCTGCAGCTGTGGGTGCTGTGGGTGCCCCCTGCAGCCAGATTTTAGGAGATGCCCTGGAGTGGTTTGGAGGGAAAGGTACTCGGTTTAGACAATCCATAATGCCAAAAGGAATGGGATTTGCCAAGTAGTTTGGACTTCTCTCGTGCTCTGCTCTTGTCAGACTCCACCCGGAGTGCTGCATCCAGCTGTGGAGTCCTCAGCATAGGCAGGACATGGACCTGTTGGAGCAGTGTCAGAGTGCCACAAAAAGGATCAGAGGGATGGAAGACAGTCTGAGAGAGTTGGGGTCATCCAGCATGGAGAAGAGAAGGCTCCAGGGGGATCTTATTGCAGCCTTTCCGTACTTAAAGGGGGCTTATATGAAAGATAGGGACAAACTTTTTAACAGGACTTGTGATTAGGAGAGGGTGTAGTGTTTTTAAAATAAAAGAAGCTTTACTTGGACTAGACATAGGGAAGAGTTTTTTTCCAATGAGAGTGGTAAAATGCTGGAACAGGTTGCCCAGAGAGGTGGGAGATGCCTCATCCCTGGAAACACTCAAGGTCCGATTGACAGGGCTCTGAGCAACCTGATCTCCTTGAAGATGTCCCTGCTCGTTGCAGGAGGAGGTTGGACTAGACAGCCTTTAAAGGTCCCTTCCGACTCAAACTACTCTGATTCTGGGCTGAGGAGAGACTTACACTGACGTTCCCCAGCGCTTCACCTGCCAGGGTAAGAGAACAGCCCCCGTGGGCATTACTGAGCACGCAGTGGCTGGAAATGCAGTTTGGGGGGGGCCTGGCCATAGTGGGGTGCCTGGCTCAGGGTCCCCACATATGCCAGGGCAGAGCTGAGGACACACAACAGAAATGTGTGTGAAATGCAGCAGTGAGGCACTGTGGGAGCCTGAGCACTGCCAGGGCCTAGCTGTATCTGAGCAGAATTCAGGGATGCTAATTTTGGACTTCATAGCTGAAATTCCACCTATATCCTGCTTCAGCTCTGTGCCTCTCTGGATCTTTTTCCCCTGTGCCCTCATCACAGCCCAGTCGATTTGATGAACTGCTCAGTGATTCAGCCTGCACTAACTTTAAGAGCTAAGTGCTTTTGCCATCTTTATGGAGACACTCCTGAAATGAGCACTGCTTCACTACCTCAAATTAAGGCTTTGCAGACCGATTTTTTTTTTTAAGTATTTCACCAATTCCCTGTTCCACACTTGCTGCTGAGATCCAATTGCAAATCTTTTTTATGGCAGGTTTTCCTTTGTTATCAACTTTAACCTCAGGAAAGACTCAATGGTTTTGGACTCAGGTACAGTAAAAGAAGACTTGGGAAGCAAGTTGAAGCCATGTACTAAATAAGATAAGAATTAAACTGTGAAAATAAACATGTACATTGATCTATTGGAAAGTCAGCTTTTATGGAATATTGTTGGTTTGATTCTCCTTGGCCTTTGGCTGCATGTTCTTAGCACAGAAGGTGCTCACTCAGGAACTGCCACCACAGCTGTGTGCTGAGAGAAAATTCCTTGCAGTTCTCAAAGGTTGCTTTGCCTTTATTATTTTAAAAATAGGGAGAGGGAAAACATCTTTAAGGAAGTAAGGGAAGCTCAGCGGTTTTTTTCAGGAACATCGAAACTAACATTTCTTCAATACCCTCATACATTTTATTCCTCTGCCTTGTCTGGTCAGCTATTTCACACAATAATTACTTTCACTAAGGAGACTAAGTACTTCTAGTTGTGTGCCATGTGTTCTGTTTTTCTGAATGTTCCTGGCATTGTCCCCTGGCCTATCATTATTAACTACATGTTCCATTAATTTTACTCATATTCTTCCCAGCCAAGAAACCTTCAGCACCCACGGAAGAGCCAGAAGATGCCAGCCTGCCAGCATCTGAAGACAGTCCACAAGCCTTATTTTTACCTGAATCCACAGACTCCCCTCAGACACAGACAGAAAGAAGCCCAGCACAGCTTCCCAGCCCTCCATTGCTCCCGGCTCCGCCACCTAAGGCAATCTCCAAAATCACAAAGAGCATAACAGGTCAGTCACTGCTGCTCTGTAAAGACCTGCCCATCCTTTGTGTGTTGTTCACCTGCACAGCACAGTATCTAATTCTTTTCTCCTGGCTGTTTTTAAGCTTTCTGTGAATCAGGGTAGTTCTACTGAGTGAACAGAACACCAGTGATTTCCTTCTCTGGTTGCCTGATAACAACCACTGATCTTTGTACTTCACTTATTTATCTGAATCTCTCGGGGGATTGTTTGTTGTGTTTCTATTGCACTAAACACATGTAATACAAATCAAACTGCAAACATCTGCTGAATCACATGCTGTATTGATATGCCATAAAACCAGGGGAAATTTCCATGTTTTCCTTACCTAGACTCCCACTGGACAGCAGCACAACAGCCAAGATCCAGTTCAAGTCAAAGGTTCTGCAGAGGTTCCTGTCTGAAGTGTTTGCTCTCTAGGCTAGGTCTAAACTAGAGCTTTGAAATCTAGTCTAGTTGACAGAACACATGTAAGTGATACACCTGGTTCCCACAAGTCAGTCCTCTGTGCCAGACTTCAAAAGCAATTCCTCTGGGCCTGATTTTTCTAATGTATTGCCAATGTTGTTACGTTTTCCAACATTCTGGCACTGCAGAAAGGGTGGTAAAATGAATATGATTTTAGTTGGTTCCAATTTTAGGGCCCCTACATATGGTAAAAGGAGTTAAAAGGGCCTTATTACAAATTAGACTCAAGTCCTGACATCTAAATGTCAGACCTGTTGGATATTCAGACTCTGAAATGACAGCCATTATCTCAGCCCTGATTTGCATCCACATTCATCTACTGGCACAATGAGCAGGGTTTTCAGTGTCCCCAGGGAACAAAACATCAGAGGGACACTCTGACCTGACCACTGGGGCTCACAGAAAGTATTGAGGTTTTCAGTCTTTTTTAAGAGAATTACAAGTATTTGTTTTTCATGGAAATTATCCATACTTTGCCCACACTTAGAAGCTGTAAGAATTGAAGTGGGAGCAGGATTCCAGAGGGTATCTTAGTGCTCCTTGGGAGCTGCTGCTCAGGTTGTTTCCAATTTCTGTGCCTTGGGTCGGGCTGGAGCCCATCCCTTCCACCCTGTGACATGGCCAGGCAGACCCAGGGGCCCTGGGACTTTGCTCGGCTGAGGAATTCAGCATCAGTTGGATTTGGAACTGGCCATGGAGGGTATCCAGATTACATTTCCACCAGGCACTTCACAGCATTTCCAGTTTAGATGTTTCGCTGCTTAAACAAAATATTTCCTGTAGCATCTAAAATATTCTCAGTTTTGGTATTTCATTCTCACCTGAACTTTCCACTAAGAAAAACTTTCAATTTCCTTGATGACTCCAGTAACTGTAGACCCTTTTTCAGCAGTGATTACACATGTTTATTTTTGTGGGGATGTGGAGGCAGTGCTAAGTTAAAATTAAATAAATCCCGTCAGTGAATGAAAGGAAAGACAAAAGTGTAGGGAGGGAGAAAGGGCGATTATGAAAGAAAAGGAAGATGAAGAGACTGAAAAGCTCTCGTGTGGTTATTTTTTTGCCCTTTAACAATGTTAGGTATGCTGTTAGCAGAGGAGTAAGACAAGCATCAATTAATCAGAGAGAGCAGGAACAGGGCAAGGTGCCAAGACATCACTTTGCAAGATTGTTCACTGAGCAGCTGTCATTAGGACAAACACAGTGTGATGTAAGGAAACTCTCAATATTCCTAAGCTGCCATGAGGATAAGATTGGCCCTTGACCTGTTCCAGGAACAAGCTGGGTTGGAGGGACAGAAGTGTGCAAAAACACCCTCCAGAAATGAAAAAAATCATGTTAGACCTTTCTTAGAGCAAGAGAGATTTTGTTGTGGATGCAACTCTCCTCACTGAAGGATTCGCTCCTCCTCACCCCAGCAATGTGAAAAAGAGACTACGCTTAGTGTTGTCACTCTCAAATTTTCTGTTTTACTTTGGTTATGACTACAGAAGCTCTTCTTCCTCCTCGTGCTTTTTATGAGGGAATATTTAATAACTGAGGTAAATATTCAAACCTAATTTCTCCCTCTTCAGTTTTCTAGTGAGCCCTGCTGATAGGAACCAAGTCCTCTTTTGCAATGGCTATTTCAGGGTAATCCTGGCCTAAGCAGAAGTTTTTCTCTGCCATGAATGGAAGGATTTTGCTCAAAATGAGGTGGAAAAAAAAAGTAAAAATGATCTGTGAAAACAAGTTTGTACAAAAACTGTCCAAGCTGTGTCGGTTTAAATTCCTGTTTGAAGCACTAGGTGGCAACAGGAGACAAGAAATACTCTCCCAGGAGGCCCTTGCACTGCCTTTTTGCACCCCACCCGAGCTGATGGTGTGAACAGTGCCATGTGCCAGAGGCTTGGGACACAGATATAAGGGAAAGGGGGAAGAGAACTGCAGAACAGAAAAACTAATCAGCATCTTTTTCAGATCAGATGTTCAACTGGGTATGAAATTACCAAATTTACAACCAGGGAAGTGTCCACTGTGATTCAGACTCAACTGCTAGAGAAACATAGAAATCAGTCTAAATGTATATATCGAGTCTAATTTCCAAGCAGATGTTTACATTGCATAGAAACCAGCTGAGTCTGGGGTTAAAAAGAGATTAGATTTCCTCATCCTTCTTTTTGTTATTCATGTTAATGCTCAATACCATATCTTTCGCTTGGATGTCATTTGGCTGGTTTTGTTATGCAAACATTATCCTCATATTAGAATGGTTTTGGCATTTTCTCAGTGGGCATATGAGAGGCAGAGGTCTGAGCTTCATGGCATTCACAGAGGAGCAGATAACAGACACTGGTACATCCTGTCCAGACTGAGAACCACAGAGCATAAATTTTAATACAGGGAAAGTGCCGGCTTGGAAAGCCACCACAGTCCAAGCCACTGGTGGTTAGGAACAGTGGCGAGGGAATCAAGAAAGCATTTGTGGGCTGGGAAAAGGGAGAACCTGATACTGTGAGAAAGAGTGGAAATAGGGGAGGCATCTATTTTGATAGAGCAAAGAGCTGGATTTGTGTAGGAAGAGCCTTTTGAACTTAGAGCCTTACCAGTTACCTCATGGCAAGAGCAAAACATCCCTATTTCCCTCTGCTCAATGCATCAAATTCATTTCTGTGCAGACTCTGTGTGCAAAAAAAATAAAAGCATTGCCCACAACTTTTTACCCTCTCATGTTTTGACTGCAGGAAGCGAAGTAGACGACCCAGCCATGAAATCTCCTCCTTCCACCATCCTGAAGAATTATGTCATTGTTGGCCCCTCCCAAATCTCAGGACAAGCTGCCCTCTTCCATCCCTCTGGCCAGAAAAGCTCTGAGCCCCACAGCAGGGCCCAGGTACCGACACCAACCGGTTCCCCTCACCTGGCTGCTGTTCACCTGCCTTTACCTCCCAGCAGAGTCATCGAGGAGCTGCACAGGGCTCTGGCCACCAAGCACCGTCAGGACAGGTACCTACTGCCTCCTGGCTACTTGGGGGACATGGATGCTCATCCCACTTCCTCAGCCACGATCCTATCCTGTTATTAGCATTTTAATTACTCCTGCGGCATGGGTTTGCCTTCTCCGTGATGTCACTGTTTGGGACATCCAACCCTGGTTAAAGTGCTTAATTTGGCAGTAACTTCCAAGTGTGTTCTTCCTTTATTAGGTTTTCAAACAGGTAGAATCGTGTGATAGTCCTTGACCTGTTGCAAAGACAAATCTCCCCCCCAAGATACCAAGTCAGAGTAGTGAAGGCACATCCTGTTCTGAGTGCCAGCACTCCACACAGGAGAAATGCTGCCATTCCAGGCTGTGTCCCTGGCCTTGCACATGAGCAGAAAAATTTCCATTTGTAACACAAATACTGCTGTGGGGGTGCATTGGGTGCCTTATCTGGCTTTCATTATAAGCTCTCCTGTGTATTAGAGGAGGACAGAAATAACCTTTTCCTCCTAGAGCTTCAGAGTTGAGTTGGTATCATTTCTCAGCTCCATAATATCCACTGTCATGGGGAACAGTCTTACAACATTATTTCTAGGCCCTGCTAAACCTTTACCGTAATCATAAAATATCAGAGTGGTAATATTTCATGCCATGTATGTTTTACATTAGGAGGACATGCTGTTGTGGTTTTTTTAATCAGTACAGTATACCTTGTGACCATATACAAAAAAAAACAACCCATCAGTCACCACCCTTCCATATCTTATTTTAAAGACAGAGACAGGAAAGTAGATCTACATTAGCCATTCTCAGTACAGTGTTGTGAATGCCATCCTGTGTTGGCCCATGATGGCCTCTGCCCTGGCCTTTACGAACTACCAGACATTCTTATATAGCAATAAGTTTCTACTGGGGCAATAAAACAGTCTTTGTCAAAACTGAGCTATGCATCTTCCACCCGCAGCTTCCATGGAAGAGAAAGCAAAGGCTCTCCAAAAAAAAGAGTGGATGTCCGTCCATCCAGAACATCGAGCATGGAGCGCAACAAGGAGAAGGAGAACTCCCTGAGTTACAGCAGCGACTCGGAAAACAAGAGGAACTCAGTTAAAGAGTCGGATGAGAACAAAGAAAACATGATCATGAACTCAGAGCTCAAGGAAGACTCTGTTTTTTATCAGGATGAGGAAGTTTTGAATGACTCCATTATTTCTGGTAAGAAAGTCACTTGATATGTTACAAGGACACACTATTGTAGCCCAAGGGAGAGCTCTAAACAAGGCAGCAAGAAACCAAGTATTGGGGAGTATAAATCCCCCTAGTCTCACATCAACTTTCTCAAGGAATCTTGGGGAAAAGCTAAAGTTAAAGTTGAGTTATAATGATTGTGATTACATTTGTCTTGCCAAGTACTGCACATTATGCTGAGGTTTGTAGTTGTGCTGATGAGTCAATATATCAGTGTTGCTTTACTCAGTGCAGGCTGGACCATTCCCAAGGCATTCCTGGGGTGGACACTGGGCAGCACTGGTGGTGTCAGCATTGGCTGGAATGCACCCTGTGCACCTCTGAGAGGAGGGAGAGCTGCAGCAGTGACAGATGTAGTGCCAGAACAATTCCCAAACAATCTCCAGATTCTTTCTGGTTTGAAAAAATCTGGGCTGGTTTCCAAGCGAAGGAGTAAAACTGTCCCTGAATGCAGAGCTGCTGTGCAGTCAGTGCCCTGCCTTAGCATGTCACCTACTTTGCCACTGCCACCACGATGCAGAGCAGCAGTGCCACAGCCCCATGGCTCCAGGAGATGGTACAGACAGGTGGGGACTCTTACCTTGGCTTTCCATCACCATCCTACTCAATAAATCATTATTTGAAACATCTGATAACACAAAGCAAGACAGTCTAATGCACAAGCTTAAAAATCACTGTAACTAGAATTTAGCCCACAGCTGATAACTGGTGTAATCCAAGTCTTTCCAGCATCATGTACTGTTAGGGTTTCCTTTTTGTTTGATAGAAAGAACAGCAAATATGATGGAAAAGACAGTAAAGATACAGGAAATTAAATGTCATGATTCAACTGAATTAAAATAGGAGCTTTTTTCAAGAACCTGCAGCCCAAACATGAAACAGTGTGAATTTTCCAAGCATTCCATGTTGATGTAGCTGAGCTGCCATAAATCAGGGAACAAGTCACAGCCAAGATCCTGCATGAGATAGCTTGGTCATGGGGACACTGGCACTGAACCTCCCTGATTGCCCAGGAAAAATAAGCCTTAGGAAGAAGTTACTTAAATAGGGGTATTTGCAGGTTCACTTTCTACTGAGGCAAGGATTGGGAAGGAATTTGCCTCAGGGTGTTGAAAACGGATGTGGGGGAAATCTAGTTTGAGGCTTTATTTTCACCTTGTTCTCTGGTTTAGTTTTATTTGTTTATTCTGCAACATCAACTATGGGTTTCTGCAGTGGGTGGAATAACAGACCTGGCCATCAGCGGGCTGAAAACACATGAATGGCACAGCATTCCCGAAGCGGGGAACATCATCCCTCTATTTCTCCTTTGTTGGGCACGCATTATTTTTCAGGAATTAACCCAACGGATCAGGCAATGTGAATGGCTCCTTAGGCTGGCAGATCAGCCTGCTCCAGTCTCTTGTATTTGATTTGGTGGAACACCCTCCTGATTAATCCGTGCCCAGAGCACACAGACCATGGGAGCAGCTGCAGTGTAAGCCTTTCAGAACTGCAGGCCTCTGGGTGGAGTGGCACAACTTATCCTCAGAGGGTTATGTGCCCTCCACTGCTCAAGCACCACAGCAGCACTTGAGTCACAGTTGAGATTTTTCAAATATCGTTTGTATTTTTAATTTCCCAAAGCAGTAGACTCGCTCACTGTGCAGCAGAGCAGCCTGGGGACTGCCAAAGCTGAGAACATGTTCAGGGATACCCAGGAGTTTTCTAGCCCCAAAAGTCCTTCTGATTGCTTCAGAAGGAGTTCTGGTGGTTCCTGTGCACTGTGAACACTCACTCTGCACCCACTCCCAGTGTGGTGGAGACTTGAAAAGCCTTGACAGAGTCCCAAGTCTGTGGCTCTGTGAGCCAAATGTTCCTGATGCAGTCGTATATTCAGTCAGCAGAAGGCTCTGCGTGGCATCAGCCAAATCATTTCATTCGTTACCCATCTGTTAAATATATGCCTACTACTTCAGAGAGGGCTGTGAGGTTTAATTTAATGAATGTTTCCAACAGGCTTTGAAAGCATTCGAAAGAAGGTGCTAAATAAGGGCACAACTTTTAGACTCTAAAAGGGGGTTTGAGCTGATTATGGCTTCTAAAAAGTTTAATTTTAGACCAATGCAGCTTTGAAGAGACTTGCTGCTGCTCACACAGGGACACCAGAGCTACTCTGCCCCATCTTCCCAACAGCTATGTGTGGGAAGGAGGTTGAATAGACTCCTCTCCTCTGTGTAAAGAAATTTGAGATCAGGAGTGATAATAATAATACAGGTCCACCTATCCCTAGCAAATAAACCCCCAATATTTGGGAGTGAGAATCTGTTTAGGATTTAGAATCTTGCCAACCTCCAGAGCATCCTTTAAAAATAGACTTTAATCCTATCTCAAATGCCAAACAAAAATACCAATTAAATGTCATTTTCTTTAAAAATGAGGCGACCTTTTGTAGAAAAGGTGAAGCATTAAATTAAAGAACAAAACAAAACCTTTAAAGTCAGAAAGAACCCAAACAAATTAACCTCCTGTTACACACCATGCTCCCCAGGTGAGACAAAGATTTGACTGTAGCTCCTGACAGTGCACCAAAGCCTGTGTGACTGGTGCTGCTCTGCAGGGATGATGTTCAGACTCTGCTGCAGCCCTGGACAGGACAGCAGTGCAGATGTGGAGGGATCTGGTGTAAATTTATTTGCCTACAACCCACCTGAGACACAGTTGTTGGAGGACCAGCATAACTCACTGGTTTAACAGCACTTCCCTCTTCTTGTCTCCCTATCACACACAAGCTCCCCCTCATCAAATATGGGCATCACTCCAGACTTACAACTGCCTTTGAAAATAAAACTCACTTTCTACTTTCCAGTCACTTATCTGCATACCCTTCCCAACACATGGCCAAGTGGTTTTATAAGCTCAGGTGTCCAGTTCTCATGTCTTAAGCCTTCTGAAATGAAATAGTTATGCCAGAGACACAAACACCTACGCTCAGCAAGCATGAAAGGATATTTTAAATGTCAGAGGGGCAACATCAAGGACTCCACATCCAGCACACTCTATTCCAACAGTTGCTGTGTGTTCTGCTGTGAACAGTTCCTTTGTAATGGCAATGTTTTAGGTTGTCTGGTTTGATGGAAACAACGTCTTATATTTTTACAATAAGCACCACAGGTCATGCAATCACCATAAGTGTTTATGTCTCTTATTGCCCAAATGTCCAATTAAGTTATCAGCGTTCTGCAACTCATCATAAAACCTGCTCTTTTCTTTCATTCCTTGGAATATTTGCCCCTGTTCTCTTCAGAGGGGAAGGCCCAAAGTCAGCAGTGTAGGATTGACTGCTAATTGAAATTCTCTTAGGGCACACTGGACAGGATGTAGATGTACATAGTGGCTGATTTTAGTGCTAGAGTTACACACAGTGTCTGATCACAATTCAGATTTTCTAATTTCTAAATCAGAAAACCAGAATGAAATTTTATATATATATGCACACACACAGGCCAAGCAACAATTTCAGTTGTTTCAGTTACCATTATCTGTTCCTGGCCACAGTGGTGACTCAGGGAGAAAGGTGTACACATCCCAGCCACTCCTACCATGGAGCAATCCAGTCCTGCAAAGGAACAACTAAATGGTTCAGAAAACAGGGATTGCTCTGGGTTGCAGAGATGCTCAGAGGACTGTGGCAAGATGCACAGTCTGATTTCTAAATTAGTGATATGAATCATGTCTCAGCTACAAATGGTTTTCAGTGGAGAGCATTGCTTGCTTATCATGGATAAGAAATAAAACAGGAATATGATCCTTCTGCATTTGCAGGAGCTTTGTGTCTGAGCCCTGCTCAGCTGGAGTGCTCCTTCCCTACATTAACATGAAAACTTCTCCTTGCACACTGACTTACAGAGCACTGTCACACTGTGATATTCCTGCTCTCCAAACATTCCTGTTTCATTCCCAGGACCTGTCTTTCTAATAACTTTCTTTTCAATGCACTTCCCAGGTACTTTGCCAAGAAAATGCAAGAAAGAACTTCTGGCAGTAAAACTACGGAACAGAC
The DNA here is from genome assembly GCA_013396735.1 of Grallaria varia. Taxonomy (NCBI): domain Eukaryota; kingdom Metazoa; phylum Chordata; class Aves; order Passeriformes; family Formicariidae; genus Grallaria; species Grallaria varia. Next base: position 721,908 of record VWZG01004336.1, on the reverse strand, counting down.
CAAGTAAGCAGGAGCTGGAAGACAGGAATATTTTCCCGAGGAGGACAGATGAGGAAAGACAGGAAATCAGGCAGCAAATTGAAATGAAACTCTCAAAGTAAGTGCTGTGAATGAGGACAGGGAGGAACCTCCCTTTGCAGTGGAGCATCCCCTCAGTCCTGTCAGATGAGACACTGCCACCCACCCTCAAGCCCATACACAAACTAATACAGCACATTTTCAGCTGTCAATCAGGTGGAGATTAAAAAGAATCTTAACTCCCTCTTCAGTCAGGATTGCCTTAATTCCAACAGAAAACAAATCAATGTGGAAGACAAAATTCTGCCAAATCTACCTGCAGCTCTACTGATGTAATCAAGATTCTGAGGTCCTGCTTTAACAAAAGCAGTGATATAATTATTTATTAACCTGTTTTGGCTTTGTCAGCACTAGCTGAATTTTAGGATAAAGGCAATCCTTAGCTGCATATTGACTCACACAAGGGAAAGCTGCTGTATTGGTGGCTGCAGTGGTTCTCTGAGGAAGGGGCAGCATTGCCCTCACCCGGGGAAGGTGCCTGTGCCAGTCCAGCTGCAGGCACAGCAGGGATGGTGTGGTTTCATCAGTAACCAGGGCAACAGGGTCGTGCTGGGAGAGGAACAGCATCACTGGGGCTTGTAGCCTAAAGCAAAGATTGACGGTGATTGTGAGGCTCAGGCTACACCATTTGGTTTTCGCGTGTGTGTGTTTTTTAAAGAGCTGCATTTGAATGTCTGCAAACATGAATATTTTAGAGGAGACAAAGTGGATTGTTAAATAATCTGTGCTGTGCCTGCTCACACTGGGATGGTGAGTGCTGCTTGCCGCCAAAATGCTTGGAATCAAACGGAGAAACATGAATAGAAGTTCATTTTCAAGGCTTATTAAATATTAAATATCTCAAGTCTCTCCTGAAAGAAACATTTATTGATATTTAGACTAGCTCGTTCATGTGCGTGCTTCTGATTAAACTTTCCCTTGAGGGATAGGGAGTGAGAAGCACACATATGGATCAGAGCACGAGTCCCGAGGGACCAGAGTTCTGGGGGAAAACATCACTGCCAGCACCGTGCCTGCCCTCAGCTAAGGAACATGCTGCTCAGTGCGCACAGAGGAGATTTTAGGTGCCCTTCGTGATGCCCCTACCCCTGCCTGGAGTAATTTTCTTTTTCCAATCTCAGTGATTTCGTGGCAGCACTTTACTTCACTCCCAAAGGAAAGTGACGCATCGTGACAGTGACTGCACGTGACAGTGCAGGTGACAGACCCTATCACAAAAACCAGCTACATCTCATACCAGTGGAGAAGATCCTGTTACAATTTACATTCAGTTCCAAGAGTTACAGACAGAGCAAATCACAGCTGTGTCATGTTAATACCCATGGGAAGGAAAGCATCATGGACCTGAACCATCTGGACCTTACAAGCCTTGTGTTTTCATGTCAGGGAAATATTTCCAGCTGCACCCCAATCATGCTAATTCCAGTATTATGGACAGTCAATCGCTCATGAGATCTCTTCACAGGTCAGGAGCCTGGTTTCATTTCTCTAATACACAAAAATGGTTTCCACCCCACTGCATCCCAAAAACCAAGTTCAACCATCATCAAGTATTCACTGAATGAGAAGATTATGTCATATCCAGCAACATCTTGTATTGCTGAAATGCCTAGAAGGTCACAACTCCTTTCAGTCCAGCCTGACTTTATTAGTATGAAAGGTCTCATGGAGCTGCAGCTTCAGGTGCTGTAACTACAGCTTTATCCCTTTCATTTTATGTATCATTTAGCTCGCTAAGTAACAAGCCTAAAGAATTCCTTTAAAGGCTGCATGCCCAAAGTCAGGTGGCAGCACAAGGACTTCCAAAGGAAAGTGCTGTACAGGTGACATAAGGGCTCGTTGTGACCAGGAGGTGTCTATAGGTGACCGCAGTGAGGGGACCCTCCCCACTGCCTGCTCTGGTCTTATGGAACAACCTGTGGTGCTGCCCACTGACCTCATTGGGGGTGTCTAGAACTTGGCTAAAAGCCATCTTTGTTCCAAGTGCTGGGAAACAGGCTTTCATTTAGCTCCTTCTTCCTGGAATATGAAAGATTGAGCGCATTTCGGGGAACAGACGGTACAGAGATGGCTGGAATAGCCAGGAATGGCAAAACAGATTGGAAACCATCTCCCACACAACTTCCAGCACATATGTGAGCTGGCAGAGCTCAGCTCAGCTCTTAACTCACCCACCAGAATAGAACATGACCCTGCAGACAAGCTCAGGTGGTGAATGCATCCAGGAAAATATTTACACCAGGAAGAGCAAGCAGTTGTTCCAAAAACACCCAACAACCAACAAAGCAAGTGAAAATGGGCACTGGTAAAGGCCAAAGACTCTAAGCCCAGAGATATCTCTCTGGAGTTTCTGATCCCACAAAACCCAGACCACCTCAGAGCCTCCGCTCAGAGGACAACCTGGCAGTAGTGGGGAAGTGAAACGATACTGGGAAGAGTGAAATTCTTGGATGAGATTTTGAGGTCTTTAGATTCCTTCATTTCACTGCTACATGTGCAGTGCAGTCTTTTTGTGACAACCTGAAAGATAAGGAAAGTACTGCTGAGTGCTGAGGTGGGAAGGACTGACCAGGAAATAGGATCCAGTAGAAACGTCTGTTCTCTGTAGGGGTTTGTGCAGATAAGAACACGTTGCTGCTGCTGCACTAGTAACACTTCCATAACAGCAAATTATGAATCTACAGGCTATAGGCCTGTACTTTAGCACAGAAAAATAGTGTACGGGCAGATCAGAAAGCAGTTATTCAACAGCTGTTAGCATAAGAATGGAAAAAAAACCCAGGCAGTTGTTTATAGGATGAATATTTTTCAGCACAGTCGTAGGGATTTGATGGTCTGTATCGCTCTAGCAAATTGCCCCAGTCCCACAGCTAACACAGCCTAGCTCCGTATTCTGAAGAAAAAGCTGTGTTGACATACCTGATGTGCAGAATATACCAAATAAGAGTGTTTATGTAACTTCAGAAATGGGGAGACAGAAGAATAACATCTTCTCAAAACCACTGCATTTTTGAATGATTCTGGTTGTAATACATTTTAACAGTAGCTGTGAACCTGCTCAGTAAACCAACTCTCTGCTCTCACTCTGGTGAGTGTGGAGAAAGCTGAAGAAAAATAGGGATTTTAGCTTTGCTTTCCCACTTATTCCATCTCAAAAGAGAGATTGAGGAGTTCTATCTTTTGCACCAGATTCTACTTTTACAGCAGTGCAAATCCATACTTCAGATTTATTATTGACTGACAGCAGCATGAGGATAGATTCCAGGAGTCATTTTATGTGCATTGCTGCTTTGGAAGAGTGTATTTCCTGTATTTCATGCTCCCAGCCAATTTAATCTCCCACTTGTTGCCGTGGAAACATGCACTTCTCCCTGCTCCTCCTTCCAGGACGGCAGGATTCCATTTTTCCCAGATTTCCCGATGCTGTACTGCTTCTCTTTAATTCATGCATCCCCAGTGCCCCAGACCATAGTGTACACTAGCAATATTCACTCTGCATTAGGCAACAGGGCTCCCAACAGGTCTTGGATCCCATTATTATGTGTTTGGAGCACAGATAATAAGCCCTCAGTGGAATTCAGTGAATTTGGAGCTCTTTTTGTCACGAGGCAGAAAAGACATTTGCAAGCATGATTATTTGCAATATCTGCTTTCTGTCTTACAGTCTTCGCTTTGTTCTGGAGGGGGTTTAAGCTGAAACACTGGGGGAGTAAAATAGTTGCTAGACTGAAGAGTGATGCAGGAAAAGGTTGCTTAAGTAAATTTGATATCTGACTGTTTAGAAAGTTGATGTTTGAACTACCTGGGTGGCTGATGCATCTCCAGAATGCCTCATACAGCCACAGTTAAAAGACACTCCGGTAATATTTTATGTTTCAATGAATACATGAATTCCTGGAAAGGATTATACTCGTAATTTTCACTTTATGTTGTGTTTCACCTCCTTGTGTATTTGCATAAGTAGACACTATGTGTTAAGTGGCATTTAAGAGATTAAGGAGGCAGGAATTGAGATCCAGAAATGTGGGCACCAAAGGAGTGAGAGAGGAAGAATGACAGGCTTGTGGACACAGGGCAGAACCCAAACTTGAGGACCTAAAACTGATCTCTACCACATGGAAATCTTGACCTGGGTAAGTGGATGATGCTGGGGCAAGATCACTGGAAAGTGAAAAGGAGGTGTCTTTATTGAGTCCTTTATCACATCTGGAATCTAGTTCTAGTGCTGCCCTGAGGTTCTTGCAGAGGCGTTTTCGAGCTGACTTGACCAGAAGCTGCAGATGTAGCTAAATGCACACCCAGATTAGCCCCTGGTTTGTACCTCAGCCTCGGGTAAAGAGCGTGAAGTTTGCAGTGCTGTTGGAGACAGAACAAAACCAAGCAAGGAGCACTTCAGATCTGCAGCCTAATATACAGCCTGACAGTTCAACACAGAGCCATCACAAAAGAAATGTTACCTATTGACGACACAAAAGCTGTCCTGTTTCCGAAGGACGGCACATCCAGTGCCACTTCCTCCTAGCAATGTCTCAGTGCAGCTTTGCTCACTGAAAAGGCATCAGCCCTCCAGACTGAGAGATTCAGCAGGAAACTGGGCTGGATCCACAGAACTTTGGAGACTATTTTTTTCAGTTTGACCAAGAAGGAGGTGTGTGCAAACTAGAGCAGCCCTAATGCAGGAGTTAAATTGCTGCTGAACTGAGCCCAGTTTAGAGGCTGGGCTAAACTCACCTGGAGCTTAGCAATGTTTTTCAATGAAGCTCCAGCTCCCAGTCACTGCTCTAAAAACCAGGGAACTGCCCTGATTTCAGAAGGCTTGACACAGATTTATTGCAGAGACAGAAAGGCAGGAGCAAGCACAAAGAACAGCTCAGCTGTCACCGCTAATTAGCTGTGTACAGTTTAATGCCTTTCCTTCTCCTTTGGCAGCAACCAGCCAGGTAACATCTCCCTGATGCTAAAAATAAGCCCAGAGTGCAGCGTGGGAGGCTGTGCAGCCCTGGCTGCTCACACGAGACATGGGCTATATATAGAGCCAGTTTAATTCTGGGGGCGTGCGTGGAAGCCCAGGGAGTCTCCTGTCTCCTCTGCACCAGACAAAGATGTGATGGTGGTGGTGAGACCAGCTGGGGCCTGCTGTCACACTGTGGCTGCAGCATTTTATTGAGAGCTCGCACGGTGCCCGAGGGCTGTGTGAGATTTTGGGGCTTTTCTTGTCCCTTTTCAGTTACAACCTCTGCTTTTCAGGTTATGGGAAAGAAAACTGTTGTGGGAAATGGAGGAGATGCAAGTGATGCTGAGATTTTTTGGGGGTTTTGCTGTCCGGATCCCCCAGGCATTAATATGCCCTGTGCCCTTCCCTGGTGCCAGGCAGTGGCACACAGCTGAAATGCCTGCTATGGGCACAGTGACAAGGGGCTGTGGTTTAGTGTCTGCTGCCAGAGTTACCAAGACAGCTTTCAGTGATACCGTCAGGAGGAAAGGGAGAAGTCTGAAGTGCTTTTATCATCTCCAAGCAATGAGTTCAGCCTCCTGTTTACAGGGCTTTTCAGGTCCAAGGATGCAGAGCAGTTCAAACATGAGCATTAGAGAAAGTTCAAGTACATCTGTACATGCTGTACCTTGCCTACACTGTCCCCTTGTCTTTAGGGCTGAAGAGCCCTTTCAAAGGTTTGTTCCCTTTCAGGTATTATAGTCACAAAAATAGAATGAGCTTCACTGACATGAATCCCTGGTCAGCAAACAAACCTGACCACCCCAAGTGTGTGAGCACACTGGGCCCTCTGCATGGAGGCTCTTTAACCAGGGGCACTTGCAAGCTCCAGCAATGAAGCAGTGCAGGCACAATTAATTCTGGAGCGCCCTTGCAGCTCTGGGCAAGAGCCACGATCTGCAGCTGAACCACAAAGAGCAATTTGCTGTCTCAGACCAGCCCACAGCTTGTCTGGCAAGAGTTTCTGAACACACTAATTCATTTATAAAGGGGTGAAACAGGGAGGGTTTAGTCCTGTGTTGGTTTTTGATTGAATGCTTGCACAGGACCCAGGGCTGCTCTCAGGGCAGGTGAGTTGCTGAGAATTCAGCACACCCCTCCCACTGGCAATGGTGGGTATTTGTGTAAACACAGGGCACTGTCCCTGCAAAGGCAGGAACTCCTGCCAGGGGACAAAATCAAATTCCAAATTCCCAGGGCATGGCTGATGGAAGATTGTCTTCTGGGAAGACACTATCTCCTCACACTGCTCTGTTCTACTTCTCTGGCAGTGCTGGGAATTCCTAATCAAACATGTTTTCCACAGCACAGTGAAGGCAAGGGCAGCAGGTCAGAGCACAGCAGGCAAGGGAGGAGCAGAGCAGCAGGTGGAAACACAGAGAGAAATACACAAGGCCTTTTCTGGGACACTGAGTCAATTCCATAAGTCATGGCATAAGTGGCACATGGGAAACTAGAAATTATAAAATCAGAGTTCTGAAAGCTGTAAAGTATCAGAGGGGAGCATAATTACCTAAATAAACTTACAGGAAAACTGCTAAAGCAAGTGTAAGCAAATAAGGAAAAAAAACATTTTAGGGAAGAAAATAGTGCCCCTGCTCTGCCAGACCGCCTACAAACAGCAGCTTGTGTTCAGGCTCAGGTCCTCCCCCAGACACTGGGCACCCACACACACTGCAGAGCCAGGCTCTAACCCTGTCAAGGGACAAGCAGTCATGCACCAAAATGGAAATGCACAGAAAGCCAATAATACTCTGTAATGCTTCACCTTACACTGGATTAAGATTCGGGTCCTTAAGCTAGTTGGAGTTTGCAGCACAAGTAATTACAGAGAGAAATTACTTTAATTTGCAGAGCTTAATCGATAGAGACCAAAGTAAGCTGCTCTTGTTTCACAGTGATTTGTGCTGTTTTATGATGAAACCTGTCCAGAACAAGGTGCTGTAACACTTGTGAGCTCCTGATAACCCAAGGGTTGAGCAGGGAGGGATTCAGGCATTCATTCATTCATCCCTTTGTGGGGATGGCCACTGTGTTACAGAGATTACTTAGGATTAGTTTGGTTTTTGGGTTTTTTTCCTAGACCTGTTAATGGAATTCAGGGAAAAATGTTTTATGCACTTAAAGCCAAGCACTTACTTCACTTAGTTGGAACAGTAGCCAGATAGAAGGGACAGTATGTGTCTAAAAGACTATGAACTGGCATGAGTAAAATCTCAGCCAAAAAGTGGTTTGGCTGCACATTTTCAGTTCTGACTTATCCATTTCAGATGTGGCATTTGAAAATATGTAAGGCCAAAAGAGGGAGAGGAAGTTTTGGTGTTGTGTTGGTTCTCCCCCCACTTGCCTTTAAACCCAAGCCAATTTAAATGCAGACTGGATATAAATGAGTGTCCCCATCACCGTTGCTGGGAATTGCCTACAGAATACTTAAGTGGACAGAAACTTCTCCCACTAAATTTTGAGTGTGGCTTTTAGTTTGGAGAAGGTAAAAGACAAAACTGCCTTGCTGTGGGTGTCAGATCTGCACACACCATGTCTGGGAGGCGCAAGGCTTGTCCCACACAGAGTTATCACTGATTTACGGGCAGCATTGGCAGATGAATCATCTGCACCTTTGCATGAGGAACTCTATCGTGTTTTTAGATCTTCTTCCAAGAACTGCCTCGGCACATCTGATCCAAGGAGACTAATTCATACAGAGCAGTTGCTGCCTCCCCAAATACTGTGAGTTACTACAGTTTCCTCCTCCTGCAGCTCCGAGCACAACTTCTGTAGCCTAGTTCATTCAGGATTTTAATTCCTCCAGGAATAGGAGGCTCGGGCTTGCTGCTTTCATACAGAAAAACTGGGTCAGTCTGGCACAGTTTCCACCTTTCTGGGAGAACTTCAGAGAAGACAAAGGGGGTGAAAAATTAAGGAAATATTTAGAAAATAGGAAAGAGGGGAAGGAGAGAAAACAGGTCAGAACAGAAGGTCATTGATTGCAATCAACCACTGCTCAATTGTATCTTGTGCACTTGTATCAATTATTAACACACAGCTTGAGTTAAATCTTTTTGACTCCTTTGCCTGTGCCCACCTGGCAAGCTGCAGCTCTATAATCAGGTCTTGGGGGGGTTTTCCCATCGTTTGGGAGCTACTTGTGTCAAACAGAGCACTTCGAGTTTCCTTCAGTATCTGTTTCTCAGGATCATTAACTCATCCAAATGGTCAGCACGCTTCCTTGACCTTTCCAGACTCTGGAGAGTGCTTTTCTTCCCAGAAAAGCACTCTTACTTTCTATCTTTTTCTTTAGCTGTCACATGTAACATGCCAAAAGACAGAAAAAGGGACTCCCAGATTTATCACTCCATGCTCAAGTATTTATCCAGGGAAATTAATAGGAAACAGATGACACCTTTGGAGGTTGAGGACCTCCTTCTGTCAAAAATCCACTTATGCAGAGGACTGTATGAAGGCAACTAGGAAACAAGAACCAGCAAGATGGCAAAATCTGTGTCCTAAATCACATTGGAAACAGGTACTTATATGTGGTTAATCCATTGTTGTGCAAAGATATGTCAGTTGTTTTGTTAATACTATACAAAAGACTACCGGGCCAATAGACAAACAGCAGAACAAACCATGTTGGAAAAAAGCTCTCAAAACCAAGACTGCATGGCACACAGATGAACCACCAGTGTCATTTGCTTGAAATTATCATATTCATTAGCAAATTAAATTCTGAATTAAATAATACATCATTAGTTTCTCATAAATCACATTTAAAATAATAATAATAAGAAAAAAACCAAACCAGGCTCTCCCAGCAGTGTCTGCAGAGAGCCTGATGCAAAGAGATCAGGCTAATTTGAGGGTGGCTTCAAAAGCCACATTCTGGCCAGGCTACATTGCACCCTGTTTTTATAATTATCCCTGGAATACACCCCAGCTGGGGAAAACCCCTCATTCTCAAGAAAATGCTGAACAAAGCAGGACTAATGTGGTAAGGAAAGTTATATTTATAGGCATCATGCAATTAAGCTTAAAGAAATCCCTTTAGCTGCCTGTTTACAACATAAAGCAAAAAGATAACAGGGAATGATGGGCATGTGGAAATGGCAAGCTTGGGTTACAGGGGCCATGGGGGCAGGAAGGTCAGGTTGGCAGGGGCTTTGGGGGGGACCAGAGGCCCAGCACTCAAATGCTGTGACTTGCTGTGCATCAGCTGCAGGGACAAAAACGTGCTACAAAAGCCTGGAAAAGCAGGGTGTGATGGAGGACGTTTGCAGAGTCAAGGCCTGTTCCAGCTCTGAAAAGGCACTGCCAGCTCATCCCATCCCAACAGTCACTCCACAGGCAGGGAACAACTCTAACGAGACATGGAGGTGGGAGAACAGAATCAGAACACGGAGACCTCACCAATGTTTTCCTTGCAGCCTTGTGCTTTCTTTGGCAGTCAGAGACAGTGTGTGTTGTACCACAACAAATCATAGCTGCAACGTCAAAACTAAGTGCTCAAGTCAATACGAGAAGTTACATAATTAAATTCTTACATTTATTCAATTTAAGAACCCAGGTTTCAAAAGCTCAGAATATTCTGTTCTGCCTGAAATTTGCCAGCAAATTCTGTTTGGATTTGAATAAACATGAACAAACACAGAATCCTAAACAAAACTAAGGAGGGTCCCAAAAAGCTTTGGGAACAAGCAGACAGAAAACGAGGATAACATTTTAAAATTCAAATCCTCTCTGCATTTCTCTGTAAGTTAGCCTGTCTGCAATGCTCAGGGTCACACTGTGTGACAGGTCACACTATTCACCCAGTCCAATTGAAAACCAAAGGAAAACAGAATTACTGAAATACCATTTGCAGAGGGAAGTGAATAAATCCCGGGAGGGTGTGCAAATCTGGGTTTCCAGACAAGCCTTTGCCACACTTTCCTATTCTGTCCAGCAGAGATAACCACATAGAGCATCTTTGCAAAGCACAAGAAGAGCTGCTGGGGAAAGAACTACAAACTGGATGGTTGTTAAACCAGGGCACTTGCACTTCCCCTCAGTGTTTGGGCCACATCTTTGAGCTGTCAATGGAATTTCTCATAGCAGGAACACTCTTTGCATTAAAAATCAGGGTACTCTCAAGAGAAATTCTGGAAAAGCCCAAGGTTTTGAAATCAAAAGCAGGATTCAGAGCATGCTGGGTGGCACTGGCCAGCCAAGGCTCACAACAGCGGAAGGGCAAGCTGGTGCTCCAACCCTGTCCTGAAAAACACTGAGCCAACCACAGCGGGCATGAGGCAGGTGGAAAACAATACACCAGATGGTGAGATGCTGTCTGAAGGCAGGGATAGCCCATCCTTTTGGAGATGCTGTGTGGGTGAGTGACAGGAGAGAGCTCGAAAGCACTTGCCTTGCTGGGGGGGCATTCCCAGAGAGATTCCCACTAATGGGGAGCAGGTGTGCAGCCACACACACGGCTCCAGTGGGGACTGCCTGTCCCAGCAGCATTTGCAACTTCAGGAATTCCTACAATTTAGGGTATTTTCCTTATAAAATGCTTGGAAAGTACTGTACTTTCCTTAATTTACTTCAGTAATCAAGAACATTGTCCCTTGGCACAAGGCCTGGCATTACAAGGGTTTGCAGGTGCCCCAGCAGGTTCACCCTGGCAGGGCTCAGTCACTGGATCAGTGGGGTCACACAGCTGGATCCCCCCAGTGCCAGGGGAAATCCCTGCTGCTGCTTTATGCAACACCTCACACTGGCAAACACACCTGCAGAGGTTTATTTGTCACTGCACAGGCTTTGCAGGTTGCCAAGAGGTCCTTTATGTACAACGACAGCTTACAGGGAGCCAGGAAGGACGTTCTCCAGAACTCCCACAGCACAGGGAATTCCTGGCAGCTCCTATCCATGGCAAGAGTGGCCATTCCCAAAGCTTCTGCATTATATGAGGAGGAGGAGGAGGACTGACATTCACTCAGCAGACACAGGCTGACATGCCATGCATGCCAAGAGTTCTTCGCCTGCTCTCTGTAAATCCAGTTGTGATTTCTTCCAGTGACCCAGATCCCACAGCTGCACATTGCAGTGGCATCTGTTGGTAGGGGCAACTGTTTCGAGGTTAAATGGATGGTATTGCAGGATCTTATTGCTGGCTGTGTAGCAGTGAGCATCCTGGCTGAAGCCAGGGCATTTTGGGACACTGCCATCCATGTCCTGGGTGTATTTGATACAGTTAGTGCTACAGCCCAGACTGACATGTCGTTTGTCATCCTGCCCCTGTTCCCTCCCACTGCAGCAGCTGAAATTGCATTCCTGAATGCCCAGAAAATTGAGTCACGAGCCTACAGACATTTCATTTCTTACGGGGCTCAAGGGTAGCTGGCAAACGAGTCCCAGCCTCCCTGGAAGCACAAACATTGCATGAAATAAATGATGCCTCATNTGTACATATCATTGCCCATTAAGCACCCAGGAGTACAGAACCATTTCAGTAGGAGGTAGGGAAGTCTGAGGACAGTGGCAGTCCCCACCACTGGGCTGAGGTTTGCTTCTGGTCTGCTCATGACTGACTTGCAGGCTCCTTACTGCTGCTCAGGCAGTTGCTACCAGAGTTGATTTAGGTATCACTTGAGCAGTGGTAGATGTCTTTATTTAAAATAATATAATGGTAATATATACATAGTGGGATAGAACTAAGTCCCTGGGATTTATGAGATTCCTTTTGTCTGCCTGTTCTGAAGCATCAAATCCACCATGTTCTCAATTTGGCCAAATTTGAGATATGTAACATTGTGTTTTTCTTTTTCATTCTGTGGGAACACAGGGCTCCGGAGTTTTACTCCTGTTTCAGAGAGTGAAAAATAGAGAAGGAGAAAACCTATTGCTTTTCAATGAAATATTATTAACCATTTTCAGTGACCTGCACAGTGTGACCTGGGTCATGTGGTTTCCATATGTTTAATACCCAGCCTTCAAGCAGGGAAGGTGCCCTGGGAGGCTGCAGTGCTCACACTGTGGTTTGAGGAGCATATTCTTTCAGCACTCTTTCTTGACGAGCTATCTTTAGCCTGGATGTATTCCCCAAACCAGCCCTTTGCCCAGCTGCAAGGCAAAGCAGAAGTAAGAACAAGCAGTGGTGCAGCTCACACTGACATGGCCACTGAACAAAGCACTCATCAAACCACAGACTCAGAACATGGCTTTGGCTGAATAATCACTGTACTTTTGCCACCCCAGTGACTAAATAATTGTAATTGTATTACAAACGGGACAGATCCACAGTGTAGCAGCTCTGTTAAACCACAGAGTGGGGAAGAAGGTGGAAGGAAGAGAAGAAAGCTCCTGTTCTATTACATTTACACCCCAGTGTCAGAGCATTAGTTCCTGTGTGTTAAATTAAAACCATTGTGTTATGCTGGTCCCACAACGAGCCACAACATCCTCCAAGAGTCCTTACTGGGTGTGTTGAGAGAGGTCTGAAAGCAAAAGCCTCCTGAAGGCAATGGAAGGATGCTCAGCATCCACACTGAGCGTTCCAGCAGGCCTTTGAACTAAGGCAGGCTCTGCTGCCCAGCTGTGCCTGGCCTTTCTTCCTCACGCTTTGGGAAAACCAGGGACCCAAAGGTCAAATGCAGCAGGGCTTTCACAGGTGGGGAAAACAGTGATTACCACAAAGCCTTCTCCCTCTGAATCCTCTGCCATAATTAGATCTGGCTCTGTTGGGGTATCTCAGCCCACATGGTGCTTATCACTAAGTAGCACCATGCAAGAACAAACTTGGCACAGGATGTAGGTCGCTCAGGGACAATGGGTTATGATACAAGGGTCACATGGGGCAAGTATGTGGGTTTTATTCCAGCTGAAATCTGAACTCCTCATTGCAGGGCTTATATCACAGAAATTATGACGATGGACAGCTGTAATTGCCTGGGAGATGAGTGACAACATAATTAACTGAACTCGTGCTGATTCACAGCCTTGAAAATCCAGACAGAACTAAAGGCCAAACAAAGAAGGAACATATGCAATTAAGGCAACATATACTGCCTCTGTGTTTATCCCCAGTTTTCTTATTTGGATGCAGAAATAGTTCATGAAGGAACATAGACACAAATATTAGGCAATTTTAAAGCATGCAGCTCACAGTATCTGCCATACCAACTCACCCTTTTCACACTGCTCTGAGCTCCCTACTACCAGAGAATGGCAGCAACTACTCTTAGGATGATACTCTTGGATGTTCCAAGGGCTGGAGCATCTTTTGCTATGGAGACAGGCTGAGAGAGCTGGGGTTGTTCAGCTTGGAGAAGAGAAGGCTTCCAATACTTAAAGGGGGCATAGAAAAACCCAGGGAGAATGCCCTTTAACATGGGCAGATAGTGACAGGTCAAGGGGGAACAGTTTTCAGCTGAAGGAAGGTTGGGTTAGATTAGGTATAAGAAAGAAGATTTTTACAGTGAGAGTGGTAAAACACTGGAACAAGCTACTCAGAGAGGTGGTGGATGTCCCATCCCTGGAAACATCCAGGGTCAGGCTGGACAGGGCACTGAGCAGCCTGATCTATTTGAAGGTCTCCCTGCTCATTGCAGGGGGATTGGACCAGATGAACCTTTAAAATTTCCTTCCAACTCAAACTGTTCTATGATTCTCCTGTTATGGGAATTGCTGGCACATCACTCAGCTCATGCTTTTTATACGCTCCAGAATTACCTTGGGGTGAAAACAAGTTTGTGTCTCAGTGTCTGTCTTCTAATTTTGTATAGACAGTAAAAGAGAAATCCCTCCTGCCGTGGATTTACTACTACCCATAATTGTACATTGCCAGCAGTACTGCACTGCCACAGTGCAGTGCGTGGGTGACTCAAAGCCCTGGCACACATTCTCTTCACAGCTACTTATAGGAAGGATGAAAATAAACTTCTTGATGGATTGAACATGATGTTCTGGTAACAGAGATGCCAATTTAAGAGGCAGAATCTTTGCCTCTTAATGGGCAGCAGACACAGAGAAGCAAGCACAGGGCACTCCCGTTTCTCATCCCTCTGCCTGAGCCAGAGCTCTCCTGTGAGAGAGATCCTCCCCACCACATCCCTTCCCAACTCATCTGCAAAACCACCTGACACAAGAGACAATCAATGCAATTGCCTCTGGCTACAGCTCATTTACTGATGGCTGGATTGATTGCTCACTTGTCAGTCCAGAGACCACAGGAACATGCACGTGTTCAAGTCTACCCAGTTCACTGCTCCCTTTGGAGAAGATTCTCAGAATCACATGGATCTAACTGAGGGCAGCAACAGGATTCCAAAGCATATTTTTTGGCTTCAGCTACAAATCTAAGAAAACATTCAGTTTTGTGACAATCATACGTACAGATACTGTGCAACAGATGCTATGCAAAAATATATCTGGGAAACTGAGGAAAATATTTTGAGGATAGATAAGAAACTACACAAACCAAGAACCTGAGCTGTTTGTCACTGGATTCCACTGAATGTTTGATAGGCAGGTGAGACCAGTAATAAGAGCTGGAAAAGGACTCTGAGGTGTGGGAAGTCAATGTAGCCCCACATACACACAGGTGGGCTGTACTTGTTCCAGCTTTGTCTCTCACCAGCTATTCTGTGCCCATACCTGCTAGCACAGCTTGCTGTGTCTCTGCAGGCACACAGGGATAAGGCACAGGGGATAAGGCAGACACTGCTGAGGGAACTGTGAGGACAGAGAACTTGGCAGCATCTCCTGCTCGTAGGACATATTGATGCATCGCCCATCTGACAGCGGACCCAGGGCCCTGGTACGTGCACATAATCCACAGGCTGCTGAAGATTCAGTCACCTGTCACAGCCCACTATTATCAGTCTTGGTGCAGTGCTGGTGCCATTCCCTTGAGTGTGAAGGAGGCACTCTGGCTGTGTGAAGTCACTATTGATCTACTGATCAGCAGTCACAGCCACATGTGCCAGTCATTGGGCTCACAAACATGTGACCTTGCTCCAGAGGGGACAAGCAGTTTGTGGTTTTCCCCTTAACTCTAATTCCAGCATCCACACTTATGCACATGTCAAATGTGGTTGTTATAGCAGGACCTGTCCCTCGACTCTCACAGTGAGGGGCTGCAGCAAACCCCCCAGAAACCCCCCACCCACGTGCTGGCAGGGCAGCACTCTCCTCTTATCCCTCTGGGCAGCCAGTTTTGCTGCAATTGCACACCACAAGTGCTCATCAGGGTGAGCAGCCAGACTGTGGATTTACTGCCCCTCGCAGGGGCAGCATGGAACCCTCACTGGGTTCCCACGCACACATTGCACAGAGAAGACAAACACCTCGAGACTACGTGCAAACTCTCAGCACTCGAGGTGTTCTGAGACCCCCAGTGCACGTGGCTGTACCTGCAGGGTGTTCCTGGGGCAAGCCAGGTGACCAAGATACACCTGCCCTGCCCCTCACAGCAGTAACAGTGCAGAGGACACGGGAGCAAGCAAAGCCTTGGCTTCTGAGATGGCAATACGTACATTTATCCAGTTACCTTTCTGGACCCAAATTACTTGAGAAAACCTTCTGAAAATAACACCCAGAACACTCCCCAAGCTTCAAACAGCTGCAGAACACCTGGTGCTTGGAGGTTTGTGCTTGCTTTGCACAGAACAGCAACAACAACACAGAACCTTTGTCATTTCACTGAACTTAAGAAACAGCTGCATAGTGTTGTGTGCCCATTGCCTCTTACCCACACACACTTACAGGGGATACTTCAGCACTGTGAGGGACTATCCAGATTGTGGTGTCTGTCCGGACTTGGAGCAACCCTGACACATGCACAGCAAACCTTGAACCGTGTCCAGACACCATTCCCAGGGAAGGGACCCTGGTGCCCCCAGTCCCGCTGTTCCCCCGAGGCAGCCTGTGAGATCAGCTCCATTTGCTGCTGCCCTTGGCATCCCTTGTTTGAAGCTGACAGGGCAGCAATTCCCACACTGGATACTCTTAACATGAGACCACAGCAACACCAATGACACTGTGGGGGATCTGCACAGAGGCAGGACTCGCCTGTGAGTTACTTGAGAGTTTTCAGTGAAGTTTCAAGGCCCTCCCCAGAACAGCTGGTCCTGCAGAGGCGCTCAGAGGGAGCACTCCTGCCTCAGCAGACTGTAGAAAAATACCCAAACCTCAATTTTAATAACATCCAAGAACACAACAGCATTAATTAGATGTTTTTTTCCCAGAAACAAGAAACAGATACCTGAATCAACTGAGAGGAAATCGTTGCTGTGACACAACAGCAGTGGCGGACTGTGCGAGTGCTCCCCACAGAGCCTGCGGTCGCCGCGCTGAGGGGAGTCCCTGTGGGGCCCCGAGCCCGGGGGGAAAAAACCACCAAAAATAAAAAGAACAGGACTCACCAAGCCACGGCCACATCCACGGCCACGTTACAGCAGCGCTGGAGCTTCGTGGCCCCTCAGACCATCCCGTGGCCCGTGCGGCGCGGCAGCGGCAGGCTGAGGGCAAAGTGAACTCTGCGGCCGCCCCCCTCAGGTGCGGGGCCCACAGCGCTGATTGCCAATGGCCTGCACCTGTGCCAGTGAACCGCCTCCCTCTGCAAACCCCGCCGAGACCTGCCTGGGCCCTCAGCGCTTGGTTTTTCCCCTTCCCAAAGGCTCCCTGGGGGCAGGTCCCTGCCCCACACCCGGCTCCCCACCCTGGGGCGGGCTGCTGGTAATTGCTGTTCAGCTGGAGCTTGTTTCCATCCGATGGGCTTTGAGCTCCCTCCCTCCGTGTCTCCAGCCTCCCAGTCCCTGTTTCTTGGCCTGTGTCCCCCAGGGGAAGCCAGTCCCTGAGGTTTCCCCAGCCCGGGTGTCCCTGAGGTTTCCCAGGCCCCGGCACTGGCTCTTTGCAGGGATGGAGGGTCCCTTCCATGGCAACACAGTGAGCTCAGTGTGTGGTCCTGCCTCTGCCAGAGGAGGGATTTCATATTGCAAGGGCTTCAGAGAAAATATGAAATAAATACCCAAAGCCGAGCACTTGTTGCTCAGAGCTGCCCAGAGAACATCTCACCCAGCAGAGGCACAGGCCTTTTAATGCTCCTTAGAGCAAAGCTGCCCTCAGGAGGGGTGTGCATTTTGGGCAGGGTGTGCATTTTGGGCAGGGTGTGCATTTTGGGCAGGGCTTCCCCTGCCCTGCCAGGAGCCCTCAGGAAGGTGTTTGTTCTCCCACCCTGAGCCTGGCTGTGGGTGAGCTCTGAGGGAAGGCAGCGGTGTCGGGGGGCTGAGTCCCCTTCCGAGGAGGCCAAGTGTGGTTTAGGGGGTGAAATGTCCTCCTCCATCGTCCCAAACCCCCTGAGCAGCTCAGGCAGGATGGGCTCTGCTCACATGGGGAGCACCCGCAGCAGGCACTCGGTCCTTGCTCTGAGGGGTGATCAGACAGGGCAGGGAGTTCACTCTGCAAGCAGCCACGCTCCTCCTGGCCGCAGAACAGCCCCTGCAGAAAGGGTGTCTCATGTCCTGATTTACTCCAGCACAGCTCAGGGGGTGTGCGGCTGCCCCTGTTACAGTCCTGGCCGCAGAACAGCCCCTGCAGAAAGGGTGTCTTGTTCACCCCAGCACAGCTCAAGCCATGTGTGACTGCCCTGGCTGTGCTGCCCCTGTTACAGCCCTTGGTGGGGTATCTGGAGACCTTCCCCTTCTCCCCCATTTGCGCTTCCCCCCAAGCCGAGCCCCCCCCAGCAGCTCTGGCAGCACAGAAAGGAAGCGAAAGTTGTGTCTGGGCAGGGAGAGGCTTCTCCTGAACAGGAAAAAGTGACACGTAGACACAAAATGTCCCTGAGCTTTGATGGCAGCAATGTCAGTGGTTCCTGCCACTTCTCGTTTGATCGTGACTCTTGCTCTACTTGGTGTTCTCGCTCCATCCCCAGCTTCCTGAAATCTTGTTAGAATTTTATTTTGAAGCAAAATCTACATCTGATTTTGTGACTGAAACACAAAGCTTGGAAGTACAGTCCATATCTCTGAAACACTCAGGAAAAAACCTGTAATTCCCTCAGGTGCACGTGCCAGTATCTGTCTGCCCCTCTTCCTTCTACTGTGGGTAAAGCTGAGGGTGTGCGCAGAAATTTGGGCACTTACCTTGTATTTATCAAAACCGAAATGTGAACAGAGTTTTCAATAATCAACCATCATATATATATATAAACGCAGAGCGCTCATATACATTTGCATTCTCATACTGCTTTAATAATTTCTGTGAGGCTTTTAATCCCCCTGTTTAAAAGGGGCCTCTGAAATCTAATGTAGAGATTCAGGAGAATCTATCAATCTTGCCTGGCGGGGCTGTAATTAAGAATGGTTGAGTGAGAGGCATGAGAGCAGCAGGTTGTGTGGACCTTTCATTTGCAGATAAGCTCTCTGATTAAGTCATTCTTCCCTGATTTGTATTAGAAAATGCACTTTAATCTGTTTCAAACAAAACATAGCCAGAGTGGTGTCATTTCTGAGATGTACAGAAATGAGTGAGGACAAGGGAGTCCAAGGGTAACAGGAACTAAAAATACATGTTTAATTCTTTAGCAGGGCATTTCAGCATCACTCCTGTTTCAGTCTGGATTGTTGCAGCTTCCGCTGCTGGAATATCTGGCTTATTACTGCAAGCAGAACCCAGAGGCCAAGAGAAGAAGCTTAGGGGATACGAAGTGTTAGGTAAAAAGAATCAGAGTTAGGCTGTAGGTGTTTCTAAGCAAAAGAACTCATAATCCAAGTTTTCTGTCAGTGTGAATCTGGAGTAGTAGTGGCAGAGCCGCCTTCCTGTTGCCAGAGATGAGAGCTTTTCCAGAGAGTTTAATTAAAAATGGGCAAGGAGTTGGTCTGATAATATGTGACTAGAGCGTTGATTTTGAAGGCATATTGGGTGAGGCTTACAAAACAAGGAGAAATTGGAATCAGGTACTCTTACCAGTTCTTTTACAGCCTGTTAACAGTTACTTCACTTTTCCATGTTTGATGTATGTTTGATAAAATGTCGATCTTGTTACATCCTGGCTTTATGATCATCCCTTATCTCCTCTGCACGGCAGAGCAGTAACTGCTGCAGCAGTTTGCAGCGTGGTCCCTGCTCTGAGTGCTTCTTTGTCTCTGTAACTTCATCTCCGGCGTGGCAACATCTGCCGAGAGCAGGCGAGGAGAATCCTTAAGGCTGCCAGGAAGCCTCGGAAACCCTTCCCGGTCCTCTGGCCGGGTTATTCCCTGCGAGGCAGAGCTGCAGCCCGTGTGTGTGTGTGCCTGTACCTGCGAGCCTCTGCAGATCCGAGCGGGGGCTCGTGGGGGACTCTCATTGAGTATGCGGAATAAAATCACCGTGGCGCTGATCATATGATTGGGAGCCTCAATCCTGAGGCAGCAGTAGTGAAAAGGGGAGGCGAAACCAAGACGTTCTTCTCAGGCAGCGCCAGGCTGCGAGCGGCACACGGGCGGCATCCAGCAGGCGCGGCAGAGCCGCTGCGCTGGGCAAGGCTGCTCCTGAGCCGGGGCAAGGGAGATCCCCCGCGCCCCATCACTCAGAGCAAAGGCAGGGACAGGCACAGCAGATCGCCGTGGAACTCATTTGATAACCACTTAAACACCCGCTCCGGAGGGAATTTTCCCCTTGGAGAGCGCTGGTTCCAGCTGACTGTCTGGAAAGCGTGATGGGAGGGATGCACGTTCCAAGGAAGCCTTTCACGGACAGCAGAGCGAACTAGGGGAGAACTTTCACCTGCATTGCTGGCATTTAGAAAAATAATACAAGAGAATTCTGGTGCCAGGATTCTTTTTTTCTTTTTTTTTTTTTTTGGCTTCATCAGTCCTGGAGAGAGATTTTGTAGTCCCCTCCTGAGGGAAACACCAACCAGAACTCAGAACACTGCAGACTTTCCAAAGAACAGGCATGGTACAAAATGTGATTTTGGTGTTTTTCCGCAGGCGACTCAGCCAAAGACCCGCTGTTGAGGAGCTAGAAAGAAGGAATATACTTAAACGTGAGTAGGTTTTTCCTAAAATATTTTATATGCGTTTGTTGAAATCAGTGATTGCATTTTCAGAGCATATTGTTTTTAAATAGACAAATTAATTTGCTGGGATTATTTTCTGTACATAACAGTTCTGATTATTCACAAAGACATGCAATTTGCAATAGAAAAGGACTGTTCAGACTCAGGCTTTCAAATGATTTTCATTCTGATTGCACCGTTATGGGTGTCCAAGAGGGGAATACAATCCCCTCAGTGCCATGAGAATTGGCCTGACATTTCTCAAGACAGTGATTGTCAAGGCAAATTGTCCCCAACATCCGAAATTATCCAAAATACCCACACACTGGGTATCCCCGAGGTTGCAGGGGAAGGGGGAACATCCTTACAGAGGTGTGGTTCTCCTAAAATACATTTATGTCACTGGAGATCTTCCCAAAGCCAAGTCAAAGATCATTCTGGGCCATGGGGGTTATTGGAGGGGCAGTGCCAGGCCTGTTACAGATGTTGCCACAGGGGAGTGTTCTCAGCATCTCTCCAATTCTCAAGGCAAAACTTGCAGCTCTTTTCCGGAGGGTTGCTGTTCTGACCAGGGGATCAGACAAGTGATGAACATAATCCCTTTCCTTACTGGGAATCCTCTAAGTTGGGGGAAGATGAGAGAGAGATTTGAAATTGTCTCAGACATGAGAAAGGGAAAATCCATCTGCCTGAAGGGAAAGTTTATTGCTTCTTGTATCTTCATGATCTATTTGGTGTTGAAAGACAAAACCCAGAAGGATGTGAACTACAGTTTCTCACTAAACAAGCATAAAGTTGTCATACAAGCAATGCTGCCCGTGCTTTTTAATTTATATTTAATTATGTGATTGTAATTTGCTACTAAAAAGGTTCCCTCCATTGTGTTACCTGAAATCTAATGTCTCAAACTTTCCCAGTGGTTCCTAGGAAAAAACCCTTATGCTCTTGCCATGGAAGTGATTGGGGATTTAATTTCAGTTTTAACACAAAGGAATTCCATGGTCAACATGTATTTACCAGTATTTTCAGTATTCTCTGTAGATCACACAGAGTAAAATTAGCTGTATTTACCACGTGCGTAGCTAGATGAGAAAAGGATCCCCTCCTTGCAGTGGGAGGGATGAACTTGGCCAAACTTCACCTGCCATCCAGCACAAGAGGCAAGAAAAAGCAGTACCCCCAAGATTCTGAAGTATGCTGGGCCAGATTTTCAGGAGTCAGTAACCGAGATCTCTGAAAATGTGTTTCTTTGAGATTTTTCCTGCCTAAGGGAGAGCTGATCTCTACTGAAAAATCTGTTCCTTTGTGTTTACTTTTTGAAGTGTGCTGGTTACATCCTTAATCTGGGTTAAACTGACCAGCTTTAATAATAAAAAAGTTTGAATACATTCATATAATGAGCTTAGAGAGAGATAAAGCAGAAAGAAGATAAAGCAGAATTAAAGATAGTTCCTGAATTCCAGCTAAACATACTGGGCTAGATTTGTATCTCATTTAAAGAGCTTCCAGCATGGAGCAAATTTATTGACTTCTGTTGAGTTGCTCAGGCTTTGTACAGGTTCAGCTGAGAGCAGAACCACTTCATTTACCTCTGCCATTATATAAAAAGCTGAGCATCCTGTGAAGAGCTGCAGTCACCACGGAGCTGGGCCAGGTGTGATCTTAAACTGCAGGACAGGTGCAACAACCCTGCTCTGTTTTGGGCGAACTCAGGAATTAGGAAAGCTCCTTTTATTAATGGGAATTCTTGTTAGGGACTTTAAAATAGCTTTTACAATAGACCTTAATAGCCTTCTTGTTATGGATTTTATTAGAAAACCTGTGGATTGGGTGTGACTTGCAAAGCTGAAGCAGTGTAGGTGCCCTTCAGGGAAATCACCACCACCTCCTGCAGGTAGAAGGGGTTGCACAGTTGTCAGCTCTGAGTTTCCCAACCCCTTTGATGTTCTGCTGACAGAAGCAATGTCACCCCCAGAGCTGTTTTAAGGACTCATAATTCCCATTTGTACAGCTCTGGTAAAAAGAGAAGCATATTGCACATGTCTAAGTGCAACTGTTATTATTTAAAGCAAATCTCAGCAAGATCCCAAAAAGTGATTTCTTATTGCCCTTCGGGAGATCTTTCTGAGATTAATACATGAATAGCAAACTTAAAGCCAACACTGTCTTAAAATACTGTTCATCTTCCAAGTCCTTTAGCAATAGAAACACTGCTGGTTTCCCACCAAGCATGAAAAGCTTCCACTAAAATCACAACCCGGGGGTCAGATTTGTACTCTGGACTCGAGAGCTGAATCTCACATTCAAGAAGCATCTCCTGAACCACCTTGTTCAACTCCCATTTCATTCTGAACTCAAGCAGTTGTTTTAGAGTCACGCAGAGCTGAGAGTTCCCTGAAGAAGTGGCAGAGCAGCAGAAAGAATTGCAGCTCTGCTCAGGCCCCCTCAGGATTGGGAGCATCTCTCTGCTGAGACTCATAAACCCAGCCCTCAGTAATGAGCGGATCTGTGTGGGCAGAGTGATGGGGATGGGAAAAGCCTCTCTGGTTTGTCTCAGTAATAATGCCTGAGTTCTAAAATGCCCTTGCCAGCACTTCCTATCAAATCTTCTTCCTCTTTTTTTTTTTTTTTTTTAAAGAACTATTTCTTTTATTTCTCGGAGCTGGCAATAAGCACTGAACCTGAGCAAATGTCAAATAGAAATGGGTCACTACACATTGAGTATTTGGAAAAGCATTTCTTAGATCAGAAATGTGTATTTTTGACTTTTTTTTCTCTTTTTTATGAATTAGAATCATAGAACCACAGAATGGTTTGGGTTGGAAGGGACCTTAAAGCTGATCTCATTCCATCCTGTGCTGTGGGCAGGG
Organism: Grallaria varia; assembly: GCA_013396735.1. Classification (NCBI taxonomy): domain Eukaryota; kingdom Metazoa; phylum Chordata; class Aves; order Passeriformes; family Formicariidae; genus Grallaria; species Grallaria varia. The sequence continues at coordinate 698,960 of VWZG01004336.1, read as the reverse complement.
TCACCTTCCACTATCCCAACTGCTCCAAGCCCCATCCAAGCTGGCCTTGGACACTCCCAGGGATGTGGCAGCCACAGGTTCTCGGGGCAATTTCTCTCACTGCATATCACACCATATCTTAGAAAGGCACTATGCCATGGAAAATTCTCTTTTTTACATAAATATATATATATAAATCTCCTCTAAAAGGGGTGAATTAAAGCTGAATGAATAACCTCTTGCAGGTGTCTCTACATCTAAGAATACCCTCCACTTTTTAAAGCTTGCTCTCTTTTTAAACATTTCCCACTGAAATAGCTGCTCGTTCCTGACACAGCACTAATTTTAGCTGACCTGTTCTCTTTACATTCCGTGCCTTGCCACTGAGCTGTAGCATTGCACATGACAGCATTTGAAATTATTGGATTTACATTCCTACTACAGCCAGTTGTAGCTATGCACTGCTGTGTTACTTTAAATAGATACTTACGACTGCATTTCACTGGGATCTAATGAGCATAAAAATCAGGGAGAATGCTTCATTATTAAAAATGTATTTCTGGAAACTCATCTACAGTGGTGTTGGCTTTTTTGAGGCACATTAGAAGTCACATGTGTGTTTTAACGCTGGAAATATCTAATGCAAGTGGTGTAAAACTTCACAGGAGTATGGGAAGAATCCCGGAATGATTAAACCTTTTCCTCTGGGTGTGCAGCTTTGTTCAGGTCATGGGCTCCCTCCGAATTTAGTAACAGATAGTACTGGAAATAGCAACGCCATTAACTTGTTTCCTAAGGCAAGGGATAGATTTCAGCAGCGTTCCAGCACTCCAGGCTATTTTTAGAGCCAGTGTGTAGGAGTTCTCACGGCTTGAATGTTAATAGGCACAACACACAAAGCCAGGCTGGCTCAGGGGAGGACGGAAATCTGCAGAGGAACCCCCGGGAGGATAAAGAGCTTCTCCTCTCAGGAGCAGCAGGGAAAGCAAAACGTGCAGGTCACAGCCAAGTGCAGCAGCACTGCCACCATAACCATGTAGGCTGAAAAAACCAGGAGAGGGGACAGAACGTGCTTTGCCTGGAGCTGCTGCAATGAGGTTCCTCAGCATCCAAGAGCAATGAATGGCTGCAGCAATATGAAGAGTGAAAAATTATCATTAGCCAGCTATGGGATATCTTGATTTTCCTTCTCAAGTTCATACAAGTGGAGAATTGGTGTGGCTGCTGTTATTTCATTAAATTTCCTTGGAGCTGGAGTTCCGAGCACAGGGAACCTGCCATTGGAAGCAGTGCCTTGTCCTCACAGAGGTAACTCCATGTTCTGACACAGAACAGAGGGATGCACTGAACGAACACAACCACGAACCAGCTCCTCGTTTCTCTGTGCTCATTATTGTCTGGAACTTGGGAAAACACCAAACTCCCTCATGAGGAAAGTCATCTTTTTTTTTATCATCTCTGCAGAACGAAATGATCAAACGGAGCAGGAAGAAAGAAGGGAAATCAAACAGAGGCTGACAAGAAAGGTAAACTCTCGCAATACCTGCTTTTAGAAATTTAGCAAAGCTACCGTAACATCAACTGGGTACAGAGGTTGTTATTACACAGAACTTCCTCAGTGGGGTTTAATAGTCTTTAATAAAATGAATTATGAAAATACCTTCCTTTTCTCAGCCCCATGAGACTTAGTAGAATACTTACCCCTTTTCTGGCTTACAGTTTATATGTATTTGCTTGCACCCTGTGTATTTGTCAATTCTATTGCTAGGAAAGGACTCATTCTTTGGACCTGAGTTCCTGCTGAGCACCAGGTGTGCTCCCATGGAACATCCCTCTTTGCATTTAAAGTATTCTCAGAATCAGAACTAGATCTTCTTGTCCTGTTCCTGGGAATCCCTACTGGATTACAAACCAAATATGCTGATAACTTGTTAAAACCAAATTGAAACTCTTACAATGGGTCCAGCCATGAGAATCTCACGCAGACAATCTGCCTCTGCCTGTAGCAGAACACCCCAGCAGCATCCATAACAAACCCACCAGGATTCCTTTGCATGTTGCAAGTGCACTTGATCAGTATCCAGGTTAAAATATTTTCTTTCTTTGTTCACTTTAAAGGCACTGTCCTGTAGCCCATTTAAACCATTATTACTCTGCTAACAGTCCTCCAAATGATTAGGATTTCCCTGGAATCTCCAAGGGTTGGGTGGTTTTCCATACACATAAATGCACACTAAGCTAAGATGGGAAGCAGAAAATACTGCACATTTTACTGATGCATTTGTTATTAACCCTGGTTTTATTTTCCAAAACTACTGAATACAGCTTAACCAGAGACCTACAGTCGATGAACTGAGAGACAGGAAAATCCTGATTCGATTCAGTGATTATGTGGAAGTGGCAAAAGCACAGGACTACGACAGGAGAGCAGACAAACCGTGGACACGACTCTCAGCAGCAGATAAGGTACTGCCAGAGCTAAAATCACACCCTGCTGCTTTCTCCTTGCTTTGGCTGCAAGGGTACCTCACATTCTGCACAGACATTTAACCTCTGGGACATGTAATCTCTGTGAAGTTTACCCTTATGCTTTATGCTGACATCACAGTGACCAATGCATCCTGTCACAACAGTGCTATTTATAAAAATGCCTGTTTAGTACTGGAAATACACCCAGCCCACCCAAAAAGGTGGATACAATCACTGGGTTCCAACTCAACCCCCTTTCCAGCCAATTTCTTATTAACATTTCTGCTCAGACTGGAGGTTTTGCCCTAGATATGCAAATATCCTCCACTATGTTTCTAAACATGCAAAGATTTCCTCTCCTCTTTCCTCTGAAAGCTCAAGGAGTCACTTGACCCACATTCTCAGGAGCATAAACAAACACTCCTTTTGTGTCACATACCTGCCAGGTCGCTGATTTATGTCCCAATTAGCTCTAGATTGCAGCTGGAACTGCTGCTGGATACCTTTTGAGGTTTCAGGGCTGCAAGAGGAGCAGGATGCTGAGATTTAGTGGCAAACACAGAACTGTCCTTAGGGCCTTGTTCTGAGAGGTGGAGATGAAACACTTCAGTCTCCATCCCAGTGTCTCCTCAGGAAAGAAACCAAATGGGTTTAGAGGACTCCTATGGAAAAGGAACAGAGTATTTCTCCTAGAGTAGCTGTTCTGAGCTTGCTGAAATGGTGAATAAACTATTAAATAGTAATCGGTGGGATAATGATTTTGTATTTTCCTGTATGTACTCAGCTTTTATTAAATTAGGCTTTTCCTGGCTTCAATATTGTTAACAAGGCAGGTTTCTAAGCAAAAAGAAAGTGGCAGTTCACCTGCATATGCTGGTGGCTCCCACCAGGGAGTCAAGGGCAGGAGCTGGACTGTTGCATTTGTGACTGAAAAAAGGATCAATTTCTTGGCAACTTCTTTTACCTTTAATAAATTTTAACTGGAATCCTATTAAATGTGAGACAATAAGCCCTGAGGTGTTATTCTCTCAGAATTGCTTCTACACAGCAGCAGCCCTGTCAGCAATCAATAGTGAATGGGAAGTATTGTGTCACCAATCCATATCCACAGAACCTAAATATTCAGTGTCTCTGCCAGCACTGTGTGCTCTGCTCTACCCAATACAAGCTCTTGCTACTCTAGAAAACTCTGCAAGCCTGGCATTTTGCAATTCTCCCCAAGATAAAATCATTTGTTAATAAGTTTGTTAATATTTGCTTTTCTATTTTCAATCCCTAGGCAGCAATTCGGAAAGAGCTGAACGAATACAAAAGCAATGAAATGGAGGTACACGCATCCAGCAAACATTTGACAAGGTCAGTTTTCCACCTGTTTATTTCTATTGCCTGCTAAAAACAGTCTGCCTGAGTCCTGAACCTGTAGACTGTATTCTTACGTGCTGGATGTGGGAGGAGAATATCAAAGGGAGATTTATTTTAAAAGAAAATGGAGGTATTTATCTTCCTGTTCAGAATCTGGATATTCTGATTTTTGGGGGGTTTTTTATAAGCCAGAATCCTGCAGACCTGCTCCAGAGCATCCCTCAGCCAGCATTCCTTGCACCAAAGATTCAAAAAATAGGACAAAAAATTAAATGTAGGGTAAAATGTAGAAAACAGTATTTTTTAAAAAGTAGAACAACTTAATACTAAAGATCTCTGAATTAAATGTAGTCTGCAACCTTATCACAAACACTGCAAGTTCCCTGCTAAGAAGCAGAAAATTCCACCTGCAGTAACAAACACACCTAATGCCCCTGGGTAAAGCCCTTGTTCTAATTGGATTTGTTCTAATGCATTCAGCCTGGGGATTTCAGTGTTCCCTGCCAGGCCAGGTGCAGTTGGCAGGAACTTCCTGGAGCAGGTCAGAGAAGAAACAGGTTTGGGTTGTTGTCCCTCTCTCTGTGACAGTGTGAACCTGCTCAGTGCTTGCTCCACATGCCAGCACTGACAATGGTAGGACATTTAAACACATAGTTTTCCTTTTTGAAGTGAAGAAAATACATGAGAGAGGCTGACTCCACAGCCACTGATACTTGCAAAAAGATCTTATTAGAGAAAAATGGAAATCATAATCAGTTATTTGCACAGTTCCTATTAAGTCCACTTGCTCCTGAAACCCAGTTTGGGAGTTGCTGGGAGCACAGTGTGCTCTTGCCATGCCTGTGACCATTCTCAGGTGTGTTTGCTGCTAAAAAAAGTTGCCTGGTGCTGTCCTAAATCTGTTTGCAGCTCTGAAAGGCTCATTTCAGCATTCCTGAAATTCCCATTATTTCTGACCTCACAACGAATTCCGGCTTAACTGAGCTTGGGCTGGTCAATGAACAGCTGTCCAGGCAAACACACTGTAAATGCAAGGTACAGTGTGGTATTTATAGAATTCCAGACTCTTCCTGCAATTCAGGGCCCTTTTAACATGACAGGACTCGGGCTCAAAGTTTGGGGCAAAAATCATCACTGCGGTGACGGAATGAAAGATGGGAGGGGAGAGGGGATGGCTGCAGTGTCAGGGTGAGAGTGATACCCACCCACTGATTGGAACTACCTGGCAGCGTAAGGAGGGGATAATGAGATATTTTGGAATTTGTTCAGGATATTAGGAGTAAACAGGCTTACAACTTACAGTTAGTGCTAAGGCATTTCAATTGACTAGGACTTGAATTGTGTATCTCAGCCTAAGGAACAACCCTAGAGAGTACAAGAATATTTATTCCAGACTTGTAAGACTCACAAATTACACCAACAGTAGCTCCTCATACTTCACTAATCAGATCAACATTGTTTAACTCTTACAAAAGAACAAGATCACAGCACAATAAATATTGCCACCAGTGACAAACTGTGGCTTCATTTACTAAAAACAGCCCCTCAAATTAATGCCATGCTTATATTTGCATTTACTATCCCAAATAAATATAAACAAAGTTCACAAGGCCTTGGGGATCGTACCTGCACTACAGTCCTGGGACAGGGGAAAATTAAGACTTAGAGGTGCTAATATTCTTCAATACGGTCACTGTACCTTTAAACAGAAGGAATAGTTTTGTGGGCTCTTAAAAATGCTGTTATTCTAACGTAGAATTTAATTACCTTTTGTTTTTTATTTCAAAGTGGTTTGAAAAATGTCTCCCATCTCTCCTAGATTTCACAGGCCATAGAAATTTTCTTCTGAGAAGAATCTGTCTTTACTTTTTTGCTATTGCTGCTGGACACGCACCAGGGAACATCTCAGGCTGTCCCTAAGGCTCGGTCCAGGATCCCTGGGTGTTTGTGCAGGAGGGACTCTGAGCTGAGGTCTGCGCAGCACGGACGGACAGAGCGCCCAGGGTGCCCTCGCTCTGGAGGCAGCGGAGCCGTGGCCTGGGAGCGGGACGAGCTGCTGACAAAGACTGAAGCAAAGCTACTTGAAAGAGCCTCCTACTCTCCTTTCCCACTTGTTTGGAACTGTTTGCAGCCTGTCTTGGAAGAGGAGATGTTGTGCATGTACAGGCTTTACCATTCCAAGGCCTCTGACATAAACGGACATGACACACTGTCATCCAGTATTATGTTGACAAGACATTTTGAACTTACCACGATTAGTTTGTAAAACACTTAAGTTCATGTTCTAAAAACTAACTTAATGTATTATAATTTCATTCTTTTTTATATAATGTCTAACAGAATCACAGCTGCAAGCATTTTTGATTCCTGTTACTTTTGTTCTTTAATTAAATGATTACTTATTGCAGGAAATGAACGTTTCCTAAAGCTTTTTTTCCCAGGGACACTTGGGAAGGGAAGAGATTATTATGCACCAGATCATTTCACTTATTCGTCTCTGTGGAGCCCGCAAAAGGATGATCCCAACTAAGGGTTTCCATCTCAAGGGTTGGACTTGATGATCTTGGAGGTCTCTTCCAACCCAACTGATTCTCTGATTCTGTGAAAAGCAGAACCTGATTGTCATTCTCCACTAGTTGGGGCCCTGACCCTCTAAAGATTGACAATTAAAGTTCACAGTTACTCAAAATTACTAAATTGGACAACCACAGGTAAAAATGCAATGATGTACTTTGATGTTTGGCAAACAAATGACTTTAATGCTTTCTTGACAGTAAGGAGAAAAAAGTTCCTAAATGCTAATGACAAAGCAAATAGAGCTGGTTGAGGAAAATGTAAAGCCAGACATTCTGATAATGCCTGACTTGGAGGAGCATCTGAGAAATTACTCAGATTACTACTAAAAAAAGTACTTGGGAAAAAAATAATCCAGTGATAGCTGGAAAACACAGCTGGAGAGACAAGAACAAAATGGTGAATACACTCACAAGACAAACATTTCCCTGCAAGACTCTTTAGTGCTCTAAGTTCAGGGAGTCATTCAATGTTAAAAACTTGAAAAAGGCATTCTTGGTCCTGTAGCTTCATTGAGATGATCTCCATGAAGTGTGAAAACAATAAAATCCAGTATTTCAAATGGTTTGTACAGACTACGCTTGAGTTGCTGCGAGGTGGGAACAGTGACCACACAGTGCGAGTTCCCTGCGCTCGGTGTGGGGACGAACCACAACCACAGTCCTGCTCCTGGAGGAAGGGCCAGGAAAGGATGGAAGGTAAGAACACCCCAGCACTGAAAATATATGGCTCTAACTGCAGGGAGAAGGAAGGAGCACTCAGGGGGAGGGGGAGTATCCAGGGTGGATGAAGCTGGCTGGCATTTTGTACATTTGAATGTTTGACTTGTTGGACTGTCAGTTGAAGACCTGAATGACCCAACCACTTGATCCAAAGATGCATTTTTTCATCTTTATTGCAATTTTTTACCTTGCTGGCTTTCAACAGAAATATGCAACAGTAACATTAGCCTTTTAACTTACTACTCTATTTACCAATCCTTTTATTTTTAATAAAATAGTATTAATTCTTAACAATATAATGATAGTCTAGATGCAATATAAAAAAAGGCTGAACAGGAAGGAGAGATAAGTTCCTTCAGCAGAAGCATTTTTAATGTGAGAAGAGCAGATGAGCCACTGTTAACTACCAACTAAACTAGGCTTATAGTCCATGAAAGTAACACTCCTGTTTAGCAGTGATCCACACACATAAAAATGATGGTGAAAAATAAAATAAAAATATTTTAAGGGTAACTTAGAGCAGCTGTTTAAATGCCAAGCAGGGCCCATGAGCTGTGTTACTGATGTAGCTGTGCAGGGATAGCTCTGCTCCTTCCCCTCACCACGGAAGGCACGTGTGGCTCAGGAACGCTCTCCTGGAGTAGCTTCTTCCCAATGGATAAAAGAAACAGGCCTGCAATGCACAATTCCTGTCACTAACTGAAAATAAGGCAGTTGTATTATTTTTCCAACGTGCCTTCATTGAAAAGAATTTGGGCCTTCCAGTGCACTTCTAAAAACCTTGTCCAATCCAGAGAGAAATCCTGTTTCATGCCGATAAAATTCAATTAATTAGACCAGTGGAAAACAAAGTTTAACAACTCAGGAGGTCCATCTAGTGGAGAACACAGTGAGCACAGGCTCAGAAAAACAAACCCACACGAAAAACAGAGGCTCAGGAAAATGAGCAAAGCATTAGTGCTCTTAGAGAGGTGGGATGAGCAGACCTAATGATTTACTGGCAATTTCAGTATTATGAATTCCAGACACAATAATTTCAAAATTCTTGCATGAAATACTTGTGCAGCAGCTTTAGCTCACTGATGTGCAAATGCATATTATTGATGTAAAGCAAAACTGCATTGTGAAAAAACCCAGAAAGACGATGCATATTTTTCTTGACTTGTTTAATACAACTATTTGCAACATAGTTCAAACACAACTGTTTAGTGTTGTTTCCTCTTAGAAACTCCTGCTGAAGTCTAACACCACAAACAAGACTGAGATCAAACCAGGAGATTCAATCCCTAAATAATTTCTGACTGCATTCTGGATCAAAGTGGGTGTTCTGTACATATAGACCCAAAACATTCCAAGGGAAATTCAATGTGGTTTCTCTGCAAGTCATTTATATAACCTATAAAAATTGTTAAAGACATATTTAAAAGTAGCATGTGCTAAAAATAAAATTACCCATAACATTTTAGCAGGTTCAGTAAAGTAATTCCAAGAAGTTAAGTGGGAAGTCTTATCCACAAAGATTTCGATATTGTTAAGGAAAATATGGTTTCATTACAATAGTTTCCTTAAGCGTGAAAAAAAAAAAGTTGTCAGATTTATCATTGTAAAGGAGTGTTTATATTCACCTCGAATTTCCAGAAGGAATCTGAAAAATATCCCTTCAGAATTCTGTCTTTGATTGAAACAAGGTCTGCAATCCTTTGCGAACATTGCACAGTTCCTCTTCTTGCTGTGCAAAAAACATTACACTTATCACATACTTCTGAAAAAAGGAAGATTTTATTTAACGTATTGTACTCCTGGTGCATAGAATACTGTGCTTTTAAAATACCAAATATGCTACTTTTCTTCTCCAAGTCAACATTCCACATATTAAGACTCGGAACTAAACCAGCACATTCACACCTACCTGTGGCTTTTATCGCCCCTGGTGAGTTTTGAAGTGTAACATGTCAGTGATAACTNAAAAGAGGACAAAACTTCATTTACCATTTCTCTTAGAAGTTTCTCTTGGAGTCCTTTTATGTCTTCTTTCATCAGATGCATCTGCAAAATGATAGTGAATGTGTTTCCTCTGCTCACAACTGGTAACATATTTTCAAACAAACAATTACATCCCCAAATGTTTTATAACCAAGAGATACAGATGCACACGTATCCCTCTGCCTGTGGAAAGGGATGTGGGTTTTAAATTTGCTCTTTCAAGGGTGAATAATACCAGTGAACAAAGCCACAGAATCCAGAATAAATCTTGGTAACTGCACACGCCTTCTAATGGGTGAAATCTTGGCCTAAACCACTGAATGTTGTTACAATAAGGGACATTTTATGAACATTAAAACTAGAAAAATACAATGTTGAGGATAAAGTCTTTCCTCAGGAAAAAAAGTCAATCCTGGTATCTGTTGGTACAGTTAAAGAATTATAAAACAGGAGAAAAACAAAAGTTCCTTGTACAAAACAAAACTTCCTCATACCTCTGAAGTAAAAACACGTTCTTCATAGTCAACAGAATGGTAGATATTCTTTTCAAATGAAGTTTTAAGAATTTGAATTCTAAAGAAATAAAAGGTAGTTCAAACAGCTTTGCTATGTATGAACTTCCCACACAGACCACAAATACAGCCATTATTGGTAGTCTATTTGTACTTTAAAGCATGAATAAATATTACCATTGCTGCTGAACAGTCCCTCAGGGATGTGGGGAAATTCAGATGGAGAATAATTACATTTTACCTGTAATACAGTATTTTAATCTAATTTTCTCATCTACCATCTCTACTTCATGGAAGAGATTGCATAGAGAGGAGCAGCTGGCCTGACTTGGACCTCCAGTGAACAGACTCCAAAGCTCATCCCAGGATTAACACAGCCCACTCACCTCTGCTGCTCATTTTTCATGTATGTACTAAAAGTACTTGTGTGTTTTTTCCAAAAGGCCTGGAAAGAAAAATATTAATAGATGCTAATCATTAGGAAGTGATTTTCCCAACTAACACTGACTAATATCTAATATGAATAAAATAACCCACAATCACAGACTCAACAGTTACACAGTCCCCACACAAGCTGGAAAAACAGCCCATTAAAGCACTAGTAAGGAGTATATTCCAGGAGGAAAATCAAGTAGGAATTCATATAGGGAATATATATTGGGAAAACATGGAGTGACCAAGGAATTCCAAGTGCACTGGCCAATCCTGACATTACAAATTCATAGATATTTCAACCAACTTGAAGCAAAATGCTAAGGGCTTTTAAAATCAAAATGAACGATATAAAGTTAAAGATGATATGAATAATATACAGATTCCATAAGAATTCACTTTCCCCCATGATCAAGCAGTTAAAAATACAAACCGAGAATTCTTTTTCCATGTTTTTCAGGGACTGAGAATCCTTTTCAAAATTCTCAAGTTCCTCAATGAGAGTAAAATGAAATTTTTCCAGCTGCCTGATCCTACCAAAACAAACCAGGTTATTTTCAGAAGGTATTCCTTGCATTTGAAGGATGTTTTAAACTACACCTTTCATTACTGACCTGCAGTCATGGAGTTGGTAACTCATTGTTGTCAAGTGCTGATGGGCAGCTTTTAGTGTTTGCTTATTAAAATGATCCATTTTCCTTGAGCGATTCTATGAGGATGTTATAACATTAAATTCAGATTATTTTCACTTCAGGGAAAAAAAACTTTAGTACTGTAATTACTTAATATGACAGCAAAGCTCCTTTTTTAATATGATCTCCCTATCCTTTAAAGAAAAGCTTTCTGTTAGTGACATGTAAACCAACATGGGGTTAAGTTTTTGATGAAATTCTGCCCAACGTAATTGTTTGAAAATTATACTTCTACAAAATAGAGAAAGTACACATGGAATGAAAAATAAAATAGACACGGGAGAGAAAATCATTGGAGAGTTCAGTACATAAAGGAACTGAAAGAGGCTTTAAAGGAAATGGGAATTCTGTCATCTCCTGCCATGCTGTGCACTTGGCCCCCAGGGACATGAAAATGGAACCGTGGTGGAAGCCAAGCTGCACCCACACGCACAACTGATACTGTGTGGGAAGGGTCTTGCCTCAATTTTCTTGGTAAATTCTTTTTGGAGCTTCTGACATATGTCGAGAGTGGAACAACCAGGTTCCCAGAAGTCCCCATCCAGAGCAGACTGATCATTCACTGAGCGAGTGGATACGCTTGCAGACACTGAAGGGAAGCACAAAAGGATCATGTCAAATTCAGTATAAAAAAGCACCATATTGAAAGTTAGTACAGGGCCTAGGACAGCTTCTGGTCTATAAAAATTCATTTCACCAACTATAAATTTTCTGACTTTTTATATGGATACAATATTTAAATATTTAGCATTTTTCCCTTAACATAAAAAATGCTTTTTTATAGATATTTTCTTGTTAAAACTTTAATTTGTCACATTATTTTAAACTTTTTCACAACCATATTCAACTGCCACTCCATGACCAACCTCTGCAAGTAACAGCATCATCTCTTTTAAATAATTTTCTGGACTGTAAACTTATTCTTCTCCTTGCTTTGTTTTCCTGCTCTTTGCTTGTTTCTCCCTCATCAGAGCTGCTTTCTGTGACACTGTGGTATGTTCGTTTGAGGAATGGCTGTACAGTCGGTCCTTGAAGCAGCGTGAAAACAAAGCTTCATTTTAGGATTGTTTAGAACAATGAGATGGGAGGATAAAGAAGATTTCATTCACCTGTTGGATCCAAACTCTTTAAGACAGAACTATATAAAAAGCAATAACCATTACATTTACAGAGGGCACGTTCAATCAGCACAAGGACTGGATATAAACTGGATATAAACCAAGAGAATTTCCATGGAACACAGGATGAGCAAGTCTGGCATCATTTCCTAATACTGCCATTATCCCAATACCTATTAATACGCCTCTAACTCCTTTGCAGCCCAACTAACTCTTCCCTGTAGCTGCCTTTTGAAGGCCTAGTTTTTGGCTTTTTTTTAGGATAATTGAAACAGCAGGGAGAATGAGAAAAGGAGTAAAAGTAGAATAATACTGAAAACACATAAAATAAAACAATTTAGCAATATTTTCATGCCAAACCCCACATTTTTCTTCACCTTTGTTGAGACACATAGAAAGTCTTTTGCTGTCAATAAAATGTTTGTACCTGACTTATTTATGGGGGCATAAGGTTCTTCGACTGAAGACTGTGCTTTACTCCCGCTAGAAGCAGATAATGGAGATGGTAGTTCACAATCCTAAAAGAAGAGTCACTCATTGATTACCTTCAGAGTTAAATCACTTCTAGAAGTCTCCATCAAAAATTCACATTTATATTGTGAAAAATAATTAATTTTCTATTGAAAGTCAACAAGAAAACATTTACTCCCTGTTATTTTTTAAAATATGATTTAAAACTGGTCTTGTTTGGATACAATTCTTTTATTGCATCCATATGATAAACAACTCTCTAATTTATCTCAAATATTTAAAAAATAACTCCTAGAATTTTCCAAGCAGGCTCCAGGTAGACATTATAAAGTATTTAATATTGAGAGAGAGGCATTTCCCTCAAACCCCACCACGTGTAAAGGAGGTCAGATGGATGACAAGCTGGAGCTCGCTCCTGGAGAGCACAGGATGCGTGAATTTACCTCTTTGCTTTTGGTGATAGGGATAGTGGTATCTTGGAGTTTCCCTTTAACAGAAAGTGTGTCTGAAAAGCAGTACTGGAAACTTGGATCTTCATTATTATCCCCCGTTTCTGACACAGCTCTCTTTGCATGTTTTCCACTGTCGGCTTTGTATGTCGTTAAGTTGAGCTACACATTAAAAAAAAAATCATTATTGAAAGGAGATGTCCCTTAAACCTCACCACCTGTAAGGTAGATAAAATAGACAAAAAGCAAAGAATTTAATAACATACCTCTTCTTTGCTTTTGGTGACAGCTTTAATGGTATCTTTCAGTTTTCCTTTAAGAGAAAGTGTGTCCGAAAAGCAACGCTGGAAACTCAAATCTTCATTATTGCTACAGGTTTCCAATCTGGCTCCCTTGGAATTCTTTCCACTTACACTTTTAAGGGTTGTTAAGCTGAGCTACACATTAACAAAAGAATAACCATTATTAAAGGGAGAATCAAACAATTACAACAACTCTAGAGAAATGTTAACATTCTTACCAAAGATGTTTCAGTTAAAACTGGTGAGAAACTTTTCTTTCCAAAGGTTGCCTTTGTAACTGTTGCCTCAGGGTTCTTATTTACACAGATGCTTTGAATACTCTTATTTTGGAGACTGAAATTCTCAGGAGAGATTCCTTTCTTAGAGTTTAACATCTCCCTGTTTTCTGGTGGTGACTCCTGAAGATCAAGAGATCTTTCACTGGAAGTGTGCCCTGGAGTCACATCTCCTCCTGAGATCCTTTCAGCACCTAAAAAACAGTTACTTCCCTCTCAGCAAGAGGAATGGAAGTTAAAAAAGGTAATCCAAAGGCCCAAACTGCTCACTGTTCCCGCTATTTTTTTCACAGGTATTTTTAAGTCTCAGATGCGTGGAATTTTATTTTAAGTGCTGGCACAGGACTTGCCACACTTCCCTTCTTGCACTCTCACACTGTTTTAGCAGTTACCAGATTCATTCCAACACTTACATATTGCTCTTCTATATTATGCTGATGTCAAAGAACTGCACCAACCTATAAAAACGTTAGTGACAGTAATACACTTTCTTAGCTCGTGTGGAACACCCTGAATGAGGGGCTCTCTCTTATTTAAAAGAATGAAATAATTGTAAAATTGCATTGTTGTGCTAATCCTCATTTAAGCTCCAGCATTTGATTCAGCATTGCTAGAAATTCAAAGTCAAAATACCTACATCTCATTGCCTCAGGAGATGCAGGACTCCCAGCTGAGGATATCTCCATTTCCCTTTGTTCTGCAGAGTTTCTGGATTTGTCAGGTGGTTTCTGCACAAAGTTCTCTCCTGTCTTTGGCTCCCCAGATACAACCTGGTGTGCCTTTTGCTGTTTATAATCCTTGATTGTCCCATTTGTAAGTTTCTGTTAAAAGGAAAATGTTATATAACCATTTCTGTAAACACAGAGAAGTGTACACAAAAGGAAATAAAGAGCATATTATCTATATGTGCCATTGATCAAGCAGAAGGAACATCATTAGCAGGACTTAAATCCTTGAGGATATTGGGTGCTCTAATATTAATAAACATTAAATTTGTCAAAGACACAGAAATTTCTATTCTTATGAACTACTTAACTATTGAAAGCAATTACTGATGCTCCAGGATTTAATAAAGTTTAGAGGCCTTTCCATACACATTGACATGCTGTGCTAAAAGAATGAAAGTGTTTTAGCACCCAGTCTTCCTTTGCTAAAGATCCCATTTGGACATTCAGCAAATGGATATAGAGACATACCCTCTATAAAGCCAACATTTCCTATTGCACACAGAACAGGCACAGCATTACCAGCATCACATTAACTTAGCAAAAAAAATTTGGCTCACTAAACCCTCCCATTTAAAAGAGATTTTCAAAATAATAAGTTTTTAAAACAGAGGACACAGCAAAATAAGTTTCATAAATAGAAACTAAAAATCTATTATGACTAAGATGATTATTTAGGAGTGTTTTTCTTAGCAGCTCAACACTCATAATTAAAAAAAAATTACTAAAAATAATAAAATTAATTTCAGCTTGCTCATGTTGGGCACTTAAAATTCAGGAATGACAAGTACAAAGCAGAGTTTATTTTGAAAAACATGTCCGAAGTGGATTTTTAATAAGAAAGTGCAACTGGTTACCTGTACTTTTGATTTCTTCTCCATAGAGGTGTGTGTTGGAATTTGCCCTTCACTCTCTGACTCAGAACTGGAAGGCTCTTTGTAATTTTTGGCTCCTGCTGCTCTTCGAGGGAGTTTTTTTCTGGAGGTTTGTTCTATCTTTTCAGCAGTTCTTGAATTCTGCTTTTTACATCTGTTTACCTTTGGAAGAATAAAACAACCATCCTCAGTTTGTAAGAATGATTAATAAATAAATAGGTCAGAAAAAAAGGCAGATAAGTTGGTTTAATTACTTGAAATCCATTATTTCAAAACAGCTAAAAATGTTGCACTTTACCAAAGCTCAGAGAATTTAACCATCTGTCTACTAACAACAGCAGCCATGTATAATAATCCTTCTAACTCACAGGGAATATTAAGCCTGAAATACCAACTAAATACTACATACAAAGAATATAGTACTGAAAAGAATAAACAATATTTAACAAAATATGGAAATAAGAATAGAAAAATGTCACATACTTACAAAAAAGATTTTAAAACAGTTTCTGTGGGGAGTGAAGAGATTTTGAATATATATTACAATTCTAGGTGCAAATTTACATTTACCTTTTTCTTATTTGCATTTTTGCCTCTAGATTTATCCATGTAGAAAGCAGGTTCAGGGGATTCATCTGCTACTACGAAAGAGTCTGAAAAATCAAGATAATGTTCAAATGTTTGCCATTAGTTGGACTGTAAATAACAAGAGTCACTCTCATGCCCACAAACTTACTGACTCAGTAACTGCTTTCAGCCCACTGTTTTAAAAAGCCTTTTTTTTTCAATTGGCAACAATTTCCACCTGTTCCATCCTTCAATAGTTTTCCACATTAAAATACAGACTTTATGTAATTCAACCTTTAAAAATGATTAGAACTAACTTGAAAATTCCATGGAAACAAGACAGCAGAAACATATGATATCTTCAACACAGCATGACATGCTGTGCAGTCAGTATCTAAGGCAAACTTATCACAGCATTCTTCAGGAATATGAAAAGAGTTTCTTACTTTTGTCTGTGCTTATTGGTTTTCCTGATTTTTTGTTTCTAGTATAATCGATTATCTGGGCTTTAGGTTTTCTCTTGGATTCCTGTAGCCAACTAACGTCTGTCTTGCTGTCATTCTCTCTGTTCTCTGTGTCTGAGTCACTAAAGAGATGCTTCTTGTCTTCATTGTTTCTGGTCTACAAACCCCAAAAGAGTTCTTAAGTTACTGATTTATTTTTATATACATTCTGCTTACGCAGTTGGTGTGTAAAGGCATGAAGACAAGCTATACTGATCCATAAAAATCTGAACCTTACTTTTTTTCTTCCTTTTGCTTCAGTGCTGGATTTACTGATGTTTGCATTCCTTAATTAGAAAAATAAAGAACACCTTTAACAATACATTTAAAAACACTTATTGCAAATCTTTCTACTATTCATGTGACATGTGGATTAAGGATTTAAACAAATGCACCTACTTTTGTTTTCATCTCCTTTTGGAAATGCCTGTTCAATTTAAGCACTAGAAGATGTGTATTTCCCAAGGATCAGTGAGAACACACAGGAACAACACATCCCTTTGCAGGCTTACCATTCACAAAAACCTCTCCCTCTACCCAGGAGTTTCTATCCCTGGAGGGTTCCGTGAGGAGAACTGTTCAGCTCATGAAACAGATTCCCTGGAATTCTGTAACAGGATGCTGGAGAGTGCAGACAATACCATTGATAACCAGCAGACCAGCACAAACAAGAACATCCTACCCTTTTTTTGCTGTCTCTGTACGAACACTTAGTTCAGTAACATGCAATTCTTGGACCTAAAAATGTAAATAAATAAGAACAAAATTAAACAGGCCACTACACTGTAACTGCTAAGGGTTTTTCTTCACAGTTATTGCACTCAGTAATTAACAGTGATTAATTTCTATCTCATTTAACAGAGCTGAATGTATTTTACAGAGCTGATGGTCAGCTGGAACTGACTGAAGTTTTCAATATCTCAACCCAATCCAGCAGTTCCCCCCTTGCTCTACTGCCTTCCCCAATTCAAAAGGCTCCTCTGAGACCTAAGAAGCAAAACTACCTTTTGTTGTCTCCTGCTTTTATCATCATTAGATTTTCTTTTTACTCAAACATCTGGACAAAGATGTCTTTTAAATGGGGATTGCAATATGGCAATAACATTTTCAGGATAATAGGATAATTTAAAATATTGATACTCCTAAAAAACTATTTAATTCTTCATTCAGGATAAACATCATAATAGCTTGAAGTGGCCAGAACCTGAGGACGGTTTTACATTTATACATCAAATATTTGAGAGTGCTGAAGGCATTTACATAGCAAACATTTTTCCCCATTTAGTTCACCGATTTAATTTGAATTTTCAGATCTTAACTATACATTAGTAGGCAAAATTTGACTGATTTCCTTTACATTCTATTCATACAAGTCTCAGTTATATTCTTACTCCAAGCTTTATTGTAGGCTCATCAAACCCACTGATGTTGAAGTTGTAGACATCATCCCTGTCAAAAAGACACAGAGAATGGTGTTGAGACTGAATTAATGAACATTTCACAGAGTCAGGTGTGGGTAATCAGCAATTGTGCTTGAAAATGTTGTAACTACTTACATAATATGACCAGCAGTTATATTAAGGAAAGAAGTGGTTTTCAGGGTTCTGTCCTGAACCTCTTCCTATACAGAAATTAAAAGTTTAGCCTTATTTCAAATTTGGACTATGCATTCATAGACATTGTCGTCTCAAAAAGCAAGCTCATCATTATCATAAATCATGTCAATTGGCAACAAAGGGGACAGGAGCTAGGAGGAACTAAATCTTTACCTTCTAAGAATATCAACACAACCTCATAATGTTTCTGTCCCCCCAAACATTATGACTCATTTCTGTGTCAAATCCCTTATATCCCCTTCAAGGATTCCATAATCTCATTTATGATAATACTTTTATTCTAAATATTTTGCATTGACATGTACAAAAGGCACAGATTAAATACATAGTATGCAAACAGAAATTTATTTGGGTTTCACTACCTGATAGCTGCCTGTAAAAATATTATTCCGGGTAAGTATTTTAAGCACATGCAGTCCATGCATAATTAACATTGACATCGAGAGATATTTAATATTCAGGGGTATTTCTGAATTCTCACTTTATACTTACTGATACCACCATATATGCACATACAGCTGATAAGAAAAACAATTCCAACAAAGGCAGTAATACGTTACCTTGGAGACCCAGGATTTATTTAAATGTGTCCTAAAAATAAACACACATTTTGTCAAATGCTAATTAGAATATATGCATTAGAATACTGCCTATATAAATAAAAGCCTTATCAAACCCAGGAAACCTATTCATGCATTTAAATACAACATCAATTAGAAGATTAAAAGGATTAAAAGAGCTCAGTCCCTTTCATTCATCATCATCCATCAGTACGTCACAGGCACAGCAGCAAACACTTCACCTCATACCTGTTAAAACCCAAGGAGTCTCTTCCTTTGCTTTTCTCATCACTCTTCTCTTTGTATCTGTCACTGATTTTACTAATAAGTGATTTGGCTGCATCTGTGATTTCTTTAGACTTCGGTTTCTATGAAAATAGTTAAAGACTCAACTTTGAACCCGTCCAACAGAAGAACAAAGCTGCAAACAGAACTTCAGGTTCCAAACAATCCCCTAAACTACATTAAATGTCTTCTAGATGTACTAAATTACATTCCTTGGCAAACCATTTCCCCCTTGCATTGCCCAAACAGTGAGCAAGGAAACATGAGTTGAGCAGATATTTTCTTTTAAGTGTTGTGGGTATGGGAACTGGAACATTCAGAAGTGAGCAAAGAAGTGCATGAGAAACACTAGATGGTGCTTATTTAAGAATTAATTTGAAAAAAAAATCAGAGTAATCTAATCTGAAACATAACACTGAAAAAAGTAAAAGTGAAGGTGACATTATTTACTTCATTTTGTAATAGTAGAAAATCAATTAAAACAATTTTGTGACTAAATGACAGTAAAAACACAAATTTTGAAGGACTGAAAATTTGACAATGCTCTTAATTGCAAGTCAAAGAAGGGAAGGTAAGAAACACTCACAGCCTTTGATGGTTTTGGATTTGCAGTCTCTTTTCCGAGAACTTTGGCTTCCTCTTTTGTCAGCTCAGAAGGCAAAGATGTGTCGGCCACTCGAGCTGAAAGAAATGTTTTAAACAGTATTTCAGTAGTAGTTTCAATATTTTTCCCTTCTGTACTTCACAGTTTCTGTTCCAAATGATTAACACTCTTATCTTTCTTCTAATTTATCTGGAGAGATATTTCAGAAAGTTAATAAATGCTTTTTGTTTCACAGCTCTTTCACTAACAAGAGAAAGGAAAACAGGACAAGAAAAAGCACAGCTGACAGGTAATAGTTTATCTGATCTGTTTCAAAGAGTAACAGTTAACCTCGTGTGAGCATAACCTGGAAGGGATGTACGTGCCCAAGATGGGTTTGGCTTTTGCTTCTCCCCAGTGGTTACATTCTTCTCAGGAAGAGGACATGTTCTTTTTTTCCATGTTGCAGTTTTATCAAAAGAACTCTCCAAAAGACCAGGGAGCCTAAAGACAACACCATCTTACTGTCAGTGGATTGCAGAAAGTGACCCTTAATTATAATAAACATGCCTCATAAAGTAGGAAAACTGTGGTATTTTATACATATCAAAGCATTTTACGTTGCAACAAAATTTCAGTTCTGGTAATACATGAAAATACTCCCTTTAAAGGGAGCGACAACAGTGAATTCTTTCCTTAGACTTACAAAGGCTTGTTGCTTTTCCCAACTGGCTGAGAGTCAGGAACAATATCAAACACTTCATCTAAATGAGACATTAATTTGGTGTCAATTATTATGGCAAAAGAAATGGGCAAATTTAAAATAATGTCAATGGTAAGGATTATCAATGCTTGTAGAATTACTTGCCTAAAGTTTGCTCTTCTGGAGCCTCTGGTACAAGTTTTAAAACTTCTTCAGCATATTTTTGCTATAGCGGAATAGCACCCAAAAGGAAATATAAGCATAGAACTATAAGCAGTATAACTTCATAAATTTGTACTTTCCCTAATAAAACATTACATTCTTTTTTGTTTTATTTCATGGAGATGATGCTCCAGTACCTTTTCATGCACTTTTGTTTTTGCCTCATTTCTGGTATTTGACTTCCCAATGTGTTCTGTTTCAAAAAATTCATCGTCTAATGTGAATCTCTGCCATCTCTAAAAAGCATAGGAAGTAACACTGGCAATTACAGTCCATCAAGCCAAAGAAGTAACATTCTCCTAGAAATTCCTACTTGAATATTCTAAACAAAACATTGTCTACATTAAAGTCTTTCTCTAAAGCATGGCTAACTCAAAAATGCTGAAAGTATTGTATGTTTTATGAGTATTTCAATGCTGCTTAATCAATTTGAGATTCTGGGCACTCACCTTTCTCCTATTATACACAAAGGAAGAATTGAGGGTCTAGTAAATGCAAGTTAATTCTGGAGTCAGAACTGATGAGCGAAGGCAAATTTTAGCTAATTAGGAGTCTGAGTTTAGACATAATAAATGTGAAATACAGAGGAGAAGAAAACATTATGCAATAACGTAAAATTCACTATTTTCTAAAAGCGAGTTTCTGACTGCAAAACTCTAGCTCTCTGAAATATCAATTAGGAATAAATTAGAATAGATATTAATGTTATTCTAAGCAAAGGACTTAGCTACAGATGACATGCATACTCCAGAAGGCTCCTGATGGGAAGTCTTTGTTCTGGTCTCATTCGTTGCACTACTGTCAGACCTTTTAGTGGAGCTGGTCATCTCCAAAGGCAATTTAAATCTGCCTTTAAAAGGAGTGGCTGGAACAAAGCAGAGACACGTTAGAATTGCACCACTGCAAAAGCTGGTTAGCATTGACACCAACACATTAGAGATATTTAATATTTCTCTTGATTTCGTTGATGTTATGTGGAGATTAAGAGCCCACAGACTGTGGATGTCTGGAGGCAAACCAAAGCCTGTCACAGGCTGGCTCTGGTAGAAAATAGTTGGTCACTATTGAAAGCCTGTACTGTGAGATATTTTTGCCGAGTTCTCAGCTTGCTCAGCCTGAACAGCTGCCCAGGAGCTGCAGGACAAGTGACAGGTGACCCTCAGTTTTGGGGAACCCTTGTGCAGCCGCTGTCCTGTATCGTGTCTATGGACCAGGGCCAAGCAGCCCAGATTAAAAATTCCAGGTTTAAAGCACCCACTCAGGAGATTTTAGAAGTTCTGCTTATCATTTCCAGCTCTGCCAAGGATCACAGTTCATGCTTGTGACAGCATGAAAAGATTTAAAAGACAATTTATAGTATATTTTTACCCTGATGGTACTTGCAAACTCACATGTGCCAACAAATGTCAGTGGACTCCTTGTGGAAATTCTCGTAGTTCCAGGAACAAGCACAGAGGCTTCGGACACTTTCCTTGTATGAGACGGAGCGATCTTGAGGAACAGAAAGAACTTGACCATAATACACTGATTTAAGGATGACAGTACAAGAATTTAGAAAATCTGTTTCCAAGAATCTCTTGACACTTTCCATTACTGGGATGTCAGCTGTTGCTGCTGACATCAGTGTAATGTGATTTTTATGCAGTTCCCTTTTTGAAGAAGGTTCCCCCAAATACTTGACTTGTATAATGTGGAAATAGGATATTTTTTAAACTGAGATCAGTGATCGTTGTTTTCTCAATTAATTCAATGAATTACGGACAAATCCTGTCCCTTGTTCACAGCGGGATTCCCCAGGGATTCTGCAAAGCTGTCGCTTCAGCTACAAACTGAACAGAAACAGGTTCACTAAAGCACTGCTGGTAAGATTCCTTCTTATTTTTCTCACATTATTAAGAGTTTCAAAATACAAATGGGTCATATTTTTGCCAAAGGATTTTTACAGCTGTGTCAAGTCCCAATCAAACCCTGTATTAACTGCATTCCAACTATGAAATAAGAGAAGAGGTTTATATTATTAAATATGATAAATATTTAAATTGACTTGTATTTTTTTCTCTACTCCTTTTTGTATTGAGAATCCTACTTACTTTGGAGGAGTCACCTCTGGGTTTTTCTTGACTGTTATTTTTATTCTGAGTCCTCAAACTTCCAGGAAGTTGCTGAGTTTTGTTCTTATTGAGTTTCTCCTCTTCAGATTTTTCTTTCAAACCTGGTGACAACTGACTTTCTGGTACCAGAACCTATACAATATTTTAATTTTTTTTAAAATTGTGTACAATATTGGGATTTTATGTTTTGCATTTATTCAAACATACAGAGCAACTTCTTTACTCTCAGCAACACATTCTTCATTGTAGAGTTTGATAAACTTCAGAGGTTACAGACTTTTATTTTGAAAAGACTCCACCCTAATTGCTATTTTTACTAACAAGGATGGGTTACCAAGTCACAATTCACACAAAAGAACCTCCCCTGTGTATATTTGTCTGATTCATTCTATAATTTGGATGTTAATATCTCTCCCAAAAATACATACATACATACTTGACATCACTTGCTGGCTTTTACTTATCCATGCTTACAGATATTTTAAAAGTCTTTGTTTCTACCATGAATTAGCAAATAATCAGACTAAATATACAAACTTGAGCTTACTGAAATATAATACCTGTGATCCACTTTCATCAAAGAGGACATGCACAGCCGTTTTGGCAACTGATGCAGTCTGCTTCTTACTCACACCCTGCTAAGGGAGGAACCATCCTCAGAAAAACAGACCCTTTGCCCTTTTTTAAACAAGAAACAGAAAATACTTCAATGGCAAAATGAAAGTGTCTGAATTCAGATTGTAGAGGAAGAGAAATGCTACAAATTCATAGCAGTTGAATTCCTCAGCCAGTCAGACTTCAGGACAAAGCACCTTGTTATAAGCAGTAAGAATTGGTAACAATTGTTTACCAAATGAGTAAATTCCTGAGTGTTAACTGCATTAAATACACTTATTTTTTTGAATCAATTAAAAACTATTCAAAAAGGTGTTTCAATCTTACCTTACATTTACTAAATCCATAAATCTTTCTGGTTACGTCTTTGATTTCCAAGATGGAATCAAAATATAAAGAAAATTTCTCGCCTTCCAGATTACCCACATTCATTGGGCTTTTGAGATCTATTGTTAATAATTTCTTTGAATCTTTTTCTGGACAAAAACAAAATTTTGGATGTTTCTTCATTACAGTCTAACAACATTTTATATAATGTTTTTAAACACAGGACACTTATGCTTTGGTTCAGCTACTAAGATGTATACTTTAATTCACTCTAACCTACGCTAAATTTTATTAGTGAAACAATTCAAGATTCAATCCTTTAGGAATACTTGTTCTGTATATTATTCCCTAGAATTTTCTTTGAGGGTAAATTACCACAGCTGCAGACAAATGACAGTTATTGACTATTCTAACTAGTTTAAAAGGACTATTACTAACTGTCATTGTCTTTTGCATTGTTTGTTATTGAAATAACTAGAAGAAATTATTTTAAATTTTTTTTCATAAAAATCACATCTGCACGGCCAAAATGCAAATGTGACTGCAGTGCAATATTATCCCTGGTAAACACAGTTCCTACAATATTTTAAGTGAGAACTTCGCTTTGCTGAGAATTGAGCCAGCCCTTCAGGATTAATGACTTTGAAAAGCCAAGTTAGTGTGTCACAAAAGGTCCCATTTCTGAGTGCAAATACCTTCAAGGCTGTACACGTCTACCTCTTCTTCTGGTATAATCACTGTTTCCCACTGATGACCCTTATATGAAAAACACATTTTTAAAGATAGAAGTTCATTGTATTACAACTAAATGAAATGCACTGATGAAAAAGACATTCAGGGAGGACAATTTTTCAACTTTTTACATCTCTGTTACAAGGAGTGACAAGGAACAAATAAGCTTCACTAATGCTCACGTGTGCAATGTTAAACTATTTCCAAGCAGCACCACAAAATCATTACTTTGAAATTATTTCATACAAACATGCACACATTTTTCCCCCATCCATACTGGAATAAATGCAACATGTTGATGTGAGGAAACAAATCTGATGTGCTTGAAAGAAGGTGGATCTACTGCCACCAAACAAGCCAGTCTGAGAGACAAAAGTCACTTACTGCATCATCTGCTGCCACATAGAAAGATATACTTTTGCTGCCAACATTGAAATCAATCCAAAACTCTTCCAGGTTTTCATCCAGTGGGATCTGGAGCTAAAATAAAAAAATAAGATGAAAGAGTAAGAGCAGAGAGCACTGATTTAGACCAGCTAACAAGCTTTGTGGGGTCTGACAAACTATCAGCATGTGCCCATCTGAACGCTTCTGAAAAAAATAATTTTCCTACCTTATCCCCATTTTTCTTTATCTATAAGGCAGAGAAACTCACCTCATGTTTATCAAGAGCTGCTGATAAACACGGATATGTAAAAACCCTGAAAGAAAAGGATTTTTTTTCAAGTATTCCACAATACTGTAAACAAACTTTGCATATGTGAACATAGGAACTGGATTGTGTTGTCATAAACTTTAGAGACTAAGAGACCCCAGCAATCAAAAAACAGTTTTTCCCCAAGCAGGCAACATGAAATTGAATCACAACATAAAATCCAAAACCAGAACATTTATTAGCTTTAAAAAAATCAGTTTTTACCTTCTTTTATCTCCAAGCATGCCATTCACCTGGTTAAGAAACTTCCTGCAATCCTATTAAAACACAGAAATTTCATTAAGTAATTGAAAAATGGAAGTTGACCTCCCTGAAAATATTTTTCACATGACTTACTGTTTCAAACTCAGAATCTTTAATTCCTTTGAATGCATTGGACACAAACTCCATGGAAAACCACTGGTAGGCCAGTTCTCCTCGCTGCTTCTCAGAGATCATTCTGCACAAAGCTTCTGTGATGGCGACTTGCATGTCATAGTCTGCAGCACAACACGTTTTACAGCAGGAGGGGATAGAAAGAGATTACCGAGGTGAAAAAATACCATGAGGAAACTGGGATAAGCAATGCTGAACTTTTCATATTCTAAATCGCATTAGATCCAAATATGTGACACATAAAGGATAACTAGATAAAGAAGTATGGCAATAATGATGACTAAACAACTTATTTTTCCAAATGAAATTCAACCAACCTTTCCAGGGCTGTCAGAGCCACACCAGGGGTAATAGCAAAAGAAGGGAGTTCTGAACTTTCCCCTGTCTGAACTGGGAAATTGTTAGATACAAAAATGCTCCTTAGAGAAGTTACAGTAGTACTGCACATGGTCAGTGGTTCACCAGTCTCGAAGATCAGCTTCCTTACCACCTTTTGCTATTTCAAAACTTAGATTTTAGAGGAGAACTGAAAACTTCAGTGCGTTACCCATACACTGAATACACTGAAACTTTCTGGTTTGCAGACTGATTCCATGCAGTATTTGTATTTTTCAAATGGCTCAATCACCACATTCTGCAGCTTCTAAATACATTCTCTGGTTTTTTAATGGGTCCGCATCTAATTTCTAAGAAGCTCAATACTAAATGAAGTCATATACTCACCTCCAGCATCCAAAATTCTCCTCCCCATTTCACTCCTGCCAAACAAAGTGACATTTTGTCAGAACGTGACAGCAACACAAAGCACAGGAAAGGTTTCATTATGAACTTTGAATGTGTGAGACAAAACCCCGATTCCACCAAATTATAAGACTTCAAAGGGGTAAGTCTGCTGTGCTAAGGGTGTAAATCTGGAAGTACTAATGGGGAACAGAATCACCTGATATATACAATTTTTATTCTATTTGCTGTTTTGAAGTGCTGTGAAACAATTTCCCAGTGTGAACAGCCTGTCGGTGACTGATCCACTGTGCTTTATGAACATTTTTGTAAGAAAGAGTATAATTTTTTATGACAATTGGGATGAGAAGCCTGACCCAGACTGGGAAAGAGGAAAATGCAGGCTTGTAATGAGAATGTCTGCCCACTGCCACAGACAACTTAACAGCAAATGTAAAAGTGAGTTAAACAGGGACCAATCTACACAAATTATAAACTGCCTTCCCAGCTCTGCAAATGATGTAATGAGAAAAATTATACTGAAAATTATTTACATGACATGTAACATCTCCTTTGTAGAAAATATCTTTTTCTTGGCATCTCGAGGTATGTTGTCAAGCATTAAATTCAGTTTTCTTACTACCTAAGAAGAGTGAAAAAAGGCAAGTAAGATGAAATACAAAGTTTGTTAAAGTAATTCTTATTTTGGGCCCTTGTAATATATTTCATACCACAGAAAAAAGCAACATGTATAAATAACCACAAACAAGGCAAGACAATGAGTTCTATCTCACCTTAAATGGTATTTAATATAACTACCTCAATTTCAATAAATCACCAGAATCTTAATACCACTATTTTGTAATTTACTCTCCGAATAAAAAATCATAGATCAGTAATCTGAAAAAGTCCCAACACATAAATAACAATGAACATTCCCAGAGAAACAATAAATAATCCTTCTGATCCTTAAGCACTACAATATTCTCTTTTTTGTACTATCTGCACAGTTAAATAACTGTCCTCACAAAGTCTGTTAGCACACTAACCAGAAAACTCTTGCTTAGAAAGAAGAATCTTTACCTCCTGCTGAACATAAATACTAATTCTGACATCAGTGATGAGGGAACAGGTTTTCAGAACAAAGTTTTCTAGCACTTGCATTTTACCTAATAAACAGGACAAAAATAAATTAAAGAGTTGTCAAGAGTGTATTAGGGAGTTTATATACTTGGGAGAAGATTCATTTTCATTTAGAAATAAAATACAATCTTTCTTTCCTTACAGGATTACTGATACTTAAAAATAAGTAGCTTAAGCGTCATGGTTAAATGTAAGACAAAAGAGTTCAATTTACAGTAAATATGGCTCTTTGTGATGTTTCTATTCCTTTGCATCACTGCAGAACTCCCCTGGGCATGAGATCATTAATTTTAAAATATAACTGGTCAATCCTCTGACTTAGCTCTTCGAGACACAATTCAGGGGCTGGAATTTGTCTTCCCAGGGACAAGGAAATGAATCTTTCATTTTGATGATGTCACCATAAGGGTCTGGATTGACTTTCCACTGAAAGGGAGGAGCAGTGTGACATTTGTGATGCCAAGGTCAGTACAGAAGGGTCACTGTGCTGAGTTGGGCTGTGACAGCACCTTAGAAACAACTTTTTGTTAGGAAAAGCTCAGTTCAGTTGCCATCTCTGAGGTCATCCTGCTTTTTTGTTACTGGCATCAGCAACTTACAGGGAAAGCCGTCAGTAGAGAAATCACAAATTAAACAATCAAAGTTAGGGCTGATGTTTCACATGAACAAGAAATGTGGTCCTCTGTGCACAGAACAGCCCTCATGGGATGGGCCTTTTCTGTTACAGTTTATCAGCTGAAACATTGAGACCTGCTGGTATATTTATATTAGATAACTGTCCCCACGCTCATTACACATGCTCTCCCTCCGAACTAACTTGCCTCAAGATGCCTCCATGAGTACAAGTTATTTTAACACTGACAAAGTGTCCTGAAAGAGACTTTTTAAACCATCATATCTGGTGTATGTGTTTTTTAAGCTCACCTTCAGGCCTGCTATCACACACGGCCTGCAATAAGAAACAAAACACAGCATTTGATACAGAAAATACTACAGCAGAACAATCAGGCAACATGCACCTGAAGGAAGTAACCAAAAAGAATTCAGGACTTGGAAATTACTTCACCCTTAACAAAGGATATAAGAGATGATTTCTGCATTACCAAGTGTGGTTTCCCAAAATTGTATTTTAGTTAAATTTACTGAAATTATTTCACCAATGACAAAAATTCTTACGAAAAGAAGAAAACTCACACATCTTATAAACTTGGGGCCCTGGATTAGCATACCAATAATTTATGCAATCAAAATTTGATCAAGGTGAGATTTTTTTTGTTCAGTGAACACTTAATATTGTGGATTTTTTAAACTTTATTTCATGATGACAACTATGAACAGAAAACAAGTATGAATACAGGCAAACTGTTTATCCCAAAAGACTCATAATCTATTTCAGAAATCATTAAGTCACTAACTTTAGAGAGATATTAAATAGAAACACATTTGAAAGTCCTTTTGTTGCTAAACTAGTAACAGTTATTATGAAAAATTTATTATCAATATATTTTTACCAGCAACACGTTGAAGAAATCCTCAGCCAGACATGTAAGCATTTCATTCTTTTCATCCCCTCTGAGGATCAAAATTCCTTTTAACTTTTCAAACCAATTGACCATGTAAAGGGAAAATAAAAGCAAAACTACTTTAATAGCCTGGAAAAGGACAAAGGTTTGTATTATACTTAAGAAAAATTATACAGAGATTAAAACAACAACAGAATTACCAGTCTGCTGAGCATATGTTAGCCCCAGACTGAAATTTTTCACTCAGCCTAAACAAAACCAGGAGATTTCCAGGACTTTGCAATACAAAACCTGGAGATCTACTTTGACATCTGCCACCACAGGCAATAGAGATGAAAATGGATAATGGCTGTGATGTTGTAGGTGTGAATATAAGCATAAAGTTTTCATCACACTGTGTTTTTTATTATTATGATTAAAGCAGTTGAGAAGGCAATTGAGTAACACTGACACTGCCATTATTTTTCTTCAGTGAAACCTGGTGAAAGCAGTAAGGCAGTGAGTGGTGTCTATTATTCAGTATATTTACTGAGTGCACTTAAGTCTGTTGAATGAGCAGGTACAAAATCACTGCTGTGAGAATGAACAAAATAAATATTAAAATGGCACCAGGAAATTCTGACTCCAAAGCAGTATAGCAAAATCATATGAAAATACATCATCTTGTTCTAATTGTTGTAAGCATATCTAAATTAATTATATATTGCATAACTTGCAAAACCCTCACTGTGATAGAGCAGCATCACTTTATAAGGGGTCACTTGACAAAGAACATTCAAATGTGATGCTTATTGTAAAGTTATGGGAAAGTCTTAATTCTGAAACAATCAAGGACCAAATCAAATACTGAAGAATTACATATTCACTTGATTAATTTTTATATCTTTATTTAGAAGTTCACATATGTTTTATGGTTTTACTTATCCTTCCAATAAGACCGTATTTGATCATCGCTGGGAGCCCATCTTCTCCTGCTATGCTGATTTTCCCCCCACATTTCAGGATAGCATTTAGTAAAGTAGAAATGCTTTTGACTTCTTGTTTGTCAAGTTCCTGAAATTGAAATGACAACAGAAGCTTTAGTGCACAGTTCTAGAAGAATCCCTCTTTAATTAAGCAGATACCTTTTTTTTGTTCTCAAAAGCCACCTTAATTGCAGATTGAAGGAGAGATTTCAAATCAAGTGCTGGTTTAAACCAAGGCAAATGAAAAAATCTTTTTCAGACTATTGCAGTGCCAGTGTAGATTATTGTGATGCAATGACTACATTACCCGACACAGAAGCTTGTCTAATTTGTTGACAAACTGTTTGCTGCATTTGTAAGAGACATTTTCAGAGTCTTCTGTGGCCAGAAATTTTTCTAAAAATTGGAAATCTTTTTTTCTTGTAGCTTCATCAATTAACTTTTCAAGCTGTCAACAATAAAACAAAGTAGCTGTATTACTGTATGATTAGTACTGATACAGAATTAATAGGATTTGAGGTAGGTTTTATGCTGCATTGGAAACAAATATCCTGAATCACAAAATAATAAAATGTAAAACATAAAGAGCAAAACATCATATCTAATACATTAATCATGTAAATACTTATGCACCAGGATTTTAATTATTCGCCAGTTTTCTTCAACTGGTTTTTCTTTCCCTGTATTGCAGCTAAATTCCTACATCAGTGTTCACTGTGTTAATGCCTCTTCCTTCGTACATTTAATATTTCACATTTCTAAGTTAACTGTTTTGCCCCTTTATTCTTTCTAAATCAATTATACCCAGATGTCAACATTTTGATCTTAATTATCACCTCAGTTGATTCATCTATATCAAATGTCTATGACTTATTTTCATCAATAACAATTTTCAGTTTCTCCTGCTTTCCACCCACCTACTTCATACTAATCTATGGCAACGAAAAATTTCTTCCTACCACATTGCATTGCCACACTACAGATTTTCTTTGCAATTGAGTACCTGAAGGAGTGTTTTAAGGTAGTAATTAAAACAATCAATGCTCATGTTCTGGTCCATCAGCACATACCTGCATCTCACTCCTGGCTGTCATGTCCGCGATTCACCAACTCAGCTGTGTAACAATGGAACAATCATTTAGACTTCCACCAGGTTTCACAAACATATCACTAATGGGCCGAAACACATTACAAATGCCAAAAGTTGTCACTAGGATAAATGCATTAACTAACTGGGGATATAAGTAAACTTCCCCACATGGACAAACAATGGCTGAAAATAAAAAGAGTGGAAGGAATGATGAGTTTCGTGGCTGGAGGCACAGAGGGGCCTCTCAGGATATCCCAGCAGGAACAGAGCACAAAGATGGTCAACACTGGGTTATTCAGGGCAGGTGGGGCAACAGCACAACTCCAAAAGGGCCTCTCTATAAAATGGCAGGTTAGATCATTTAACAAAATTATAAGAAATGACGCAGGGAAAAAGCCTTCTGAATTCTACCCACAGTGAGAAGCCCCAAGGTGACAGTCTCCAGCAAAACACAAGGCCTCAGTAAGAGCTTTCTGAGAACAAGTGTCTCTCTACTCAACAGTAGGCAAAGCATTTTCTTGGCTTTAGCATGTTAAAAAAAGCAACAAACTTGTTTATACTTTGCATGAAATATCAACACCAGCCAATCCGTGTGTGGTCAACAATGGGCAACTTTGGTCACCCCAGCCCAGAAATTACACTGACAGAGCAAAGGGAAATAGCGATTAAACACAGGGAATGACTTCTGTAGAACAGCACCTGGGGGAACACAGCTAGCCTTTTACGTACCGCTACCACAGAAATAACCCGAGCAGGGAGATTTCAAATTACTTATTCCAACACAAGGGAATACACAAGCCTCCGCTGAGGCCTGTGCTGGCACCTCACAGCGCTCGCGTCTCCGGCCGGGTCAGACGAGGCAGAGGAAGAAACAGAACCCCCTTCTCCACAGAGGAGACGGCAGCCCCCAAAACAGGCGAGGCCGCTGGAATGTCCCTCAGGAGGCCCGAGAGGACACGGCCCCAGGGACTCAGGGCCCTTGGGACTCGCTCCCGGCGCCGGCCCCTCAGCCCGACCTTCACTCCCTCACCGCGGGGCCCCCTCCCCGCCCGCGCGCACGGAGCGCCGCTCCGCGCCGGCCAATCGCCGCCGCCGCCTGCAGCCACTAGCCAATCAGCGCCAGGCGGCGCGGGGCGCGGGCCAATGGCGCGCGGCGGGGGGCGGGCCCTGAGAGCGCCCTCAGGGCGCTCCTCTCTCCGCTCCCTCTGCGTTACACGAAGTTGCCTTTCGGGAACGCCAATTTCAACTCGCAGGCGGGAGTCACCGGGCATCGGTTTGTTAAACCAGTATAATTCATTCATGTGCTTGATTCAGAAACGTTTTCACTGCCATCAAGTGCTCGAGTAGGTACGAACGCACCCTCAAGGCACAGCCCTGCTGTGGGTAAAGGGCGCCGAGGGACCCTTGTGGTCCTTATCCAGACGGGATTGGGTAATCTGGTTAAACGGAATCCAGCAGTGCACTGGGTAATGTGTTTAAATGGAATCCAGCAGTGCACTGGGTAATGTGCTTAAGAGGAATCAAACAGTGCCAGGGTGGGGTTTTACCTGTACTGGTGTACTGGTGCTACTGGTGTGTCTGTCACCGTGTCACAAACGCAGGTGATAAAATTTATATCATGAATCTCATATAGTTCCAGTCGAGTATCAAGAACTGTCGTACCTGGAACAAGCAGCAATAGTGGAGCATCTCGGAGGAAAACCATCTTTCACAGCAGCAAAACCCGCAGCAAATGTAAATGAAACAACACGCTGACTTCCTAAAATAAGAAAGACAAAAGCTCACTGATATAAAAGGTCAGACAAGCGCAGTACACGAGGTGTTTCGAACACCAGCAGGTGTCACTGCAAGGCAAGGCGCTGCATTCCATGAATTCCATGGAATTTGCATTCCACGCTTTCCCTTTACCAGTCCCATGAGCAAACACACAGGCTGAGACTGCCCAGCTTTACTCATTGCATAGCAAAAGAGAAGTGAGGCAGAGTCCAGAAGTGGATCCTACACTTTGCCTCCTCCAGTAGGTACACTAGGACTACTTCAGTTCATTTCTCATTTATTAGTCTGTTTTGTTTGCTCTAGCAGAAGAGAAGTCAACAGAGAGCAGGCATTTCATTAAGTTATGCATAAAACAGAACTCAACAGACTGAAATTATTTGGGCCACAGACATGGCAACCACACTTAAAAACTCTAGAGAAACTGGAAGCAAAACTCCTTGGAGTAAGGCAGCACTATGTACAGGGACCTTCCTTCACTACAGCACCAGAAATGTTTATCCTTATTAGTTAATGGAAAACAGTGTGCTGGCCAAGTATTCAGTCTCTGGCACAGCTGCAGTTCACGTAGAGCTCTGACGGGTCAGGAGTGTTGATGCCAACAGTTTTAATATCAAGTGTCAGCTGAAATTCTTGCAGATCTGAGATCACAAGGAGAAAGCCAAGTCAGGAGAGAAGTCAGTACTAACATTACACTCACGTAATCACTTAGACTTGCTGTTCTGCTGTTCAGCTGTAGGTGCATAGAACTTTGTACTGAGCACTGACAAGTAAGTGCTGTAGTTACAACTGACTCTATATGCATGTAACTATCATTACAAGTTAGACTTTTTTCTTTGCAAAACAAAGAAACTATGAATTTGAAACTAAATTTTAAAATAACACCTATATTAAAAGTAGCACTAGCAACCTGTGAGATAAACCTGATGGTTGGATGGTTGCCAAAAGACCAGTCCTTTTCTTAAATAATCTTGCACACATCCCCACCCCTGAGGCTAAAACAAATTCATATTGGGGATTTGTTACAATCAAAGACCACTGCCTTTATCCTTTGCTGGTCTCTGGGCTAGTCTACACTGTGGTTGTCATATTTATTCCCTGGTGATGCTTAATAATCTGTTTTAGTTGGCAAGGTCATTAAAAATAAGGTGGCCCTGTAGTTCTGATTCAGACCAGTAGTATAGGATAATGGAAAACAAGAGTCATAAAGACATTATAATACCATGTTTCCTGAAAACACACTCCTTTATGCATCTACATGCATATATTTATAACAATCTGTATACTTTATAATAAAAAGGGATATTGACATTCTCGAACAACTTAATATAGACATTCCTGTGTATTTAAACAGTGATTTGCAATAATCATCTTTCCCCCAAGCAACTCTGACAATGCAGTGTTGAAGTTAAACCCACCTGACCTCCCTGAGGATGTTGCTCTGTGACAACTCAGCATTGTTGCCTCAAGAGCTTTAAAAGGAGTACCATTGACAAAAACAACACAAAATTGTGAAAAGCTTTTATTTCAACCTCTTGTATTACAGCAGCCACAGCTTTATTATTGCTTTTTAAAATTAACTAAAACCTTTGCAATTTTAAAACTCATAGACCCTTTGTCCAACATATGTGTTTTACTGATACCCTGTGTAATGTACTTAGTTCTGGAAGACATTTAATCAGGAAAGACAACCCCTTTTCATTTACAAGGATTTCATACGTTTCTTTAAAAAACATGCTTGGAAGAACCTTGAAACTGTGGGCCACTAGACATTCATTTATTGTATGACAATAACAAATATGTTTTAAAAAGTGCATTATATGGCAACAACCCTTGTAAAGAATTCACTTTTACAAAATCTTCATTGTAAGGGAAGTGCTCGGTTTGAACACAGTGCAAGCAGCTGGGTTGTCCTGAGAAGATATAAAGGTGATTATAAGTTTACCTCCACGACACGTGCATATTATCACTTTTAAAAGGCTTAATCCCATTTTTGTCAACCAGAAGCCTTTTGATGTTCATTGCTAAATGTGACAAGAAAACCTAAGTGCTTATTTCCTCTTTGATGTGACAGGTGCCGCCACTGGTGTGAACGTTTAACAGCTTAGCCCAGAGATCACTCAGTTCAGCTGCTCCACTGACAGCCAGCAGTGCCAGACACTGTTCTGTCAGGACCTGCTGCTGCCAGTGCTTCTCCGGCAGCGCAAGGCAAGCAAAGAGAGCAAAGGAAACTTGGAATTAATGTTTTAGTGTTTACCATTCAAGATTTTGCACATGCCAATACCCTGAGAGGTTACGGAAGGAAGACAATACAAGCCTAACTCAGACTGCTGAGATGTTCATTTGTTACCCATCTCTGCACTGTGGTACATCTGGCATCAACCTTTATCCTGAGAGCCTCAGCTTTACATCATCTGTCCTTGCCTGAGATAACAGTCAGATTTGACATTTGCTGGCACGTGACAGTCTCTCCCAGAAGATGGAAGAGTATCTTTCTGCCAGGAAGCCAAGGATTGCTCTGAGCTCCAGCATTGTGAACTTGTGTCAGACGCCAGAGGGATTTTTATGGTGTGCTGGGTTTGCTGGTGGAAGAAACATGGTAATTTGGGAGGGAAAAGGATTGGGGAACAATACTTCAAAATAGTGCCTTTTATTCAGCACAGCTGCTTCTCTGTGTGCATGTTCATTTTCTTCTTACTTCTCTGATAAATACATAACTTTGCCTCCAGGGACTTTAACAGTAGTGGATAAACTTCAGAGGAATTCCCCAAGTCAGCAAGTTTCATCCTGGTAAGTGTACACAATTTCAATTCCGTCCAACAAAGATCCTTCCGTAGTCAGTGACGGTGTGTTCCAGCTCATCTCACTCGACACCTACACACTCTGGCACGATTTGGCACAATCTGCACTACTGCTGAGTTGCAGTGGCAGCACTAGTGCCACAGTGTTCCCTCTGCACTCAGCAGAGGTGATACAGTTTGTCACATCACAGGCAGTCTGCTAACTACAGGCCAACATCTCCATTTCTAGGCAGGATACAGACTGACTAGTGCAGATATTGTGTGTCCTATACTGTCATGTCACTTAGTCATAGGAAGGCCACCATAGGAGGCAAAACCCCTTACAATTAGAGCGCCCCTTCTCACAG
This sequence comes from Grallaria varia, assembly GCA_013396735.1. Taxonomy (NCBI): domain Eukaryota; kingdom Metazoa; phylum Chordata; class Aves; order Passeriformes; family Formicariidae; genus Grallaria; species Grallaria varia. The sequence goes on along the minus strand of VWZG01004336.1, from coordinate 663,744 downwards.
AGCTCTCATTTTCTGTGCCATATGAAGAAGACCAGACTTACAGTTTCCTGTACTGAGTTTTCTAAGAGACAAGAGTTGCTGCCAGATCAGTAATGGTCACTGTTCTAATCCAGATACAGAAAACAACACAGGTGGATTTTTAAGCAGGCAGCCCTTTCTCCTGTGGCAAACCCAGCTCAGCCTCACCTCCTCCTCCAAAACAAATTCCACTTATATGTTCAACCTCACAGTGCTCCAGCACAAAGTGAAAGCTGACAACACAGTTCCAAATAGGATGGAATTTTCTGAATACCCTGCAAGAGGTACTCAGCAGCCCACAGACTCCTCATTCAGGACTTTGGTTCCTCTGAAAGCCAAAGACTAATGGAATGGGGCAGCTTTCTCACTTGAAATCCCAGCTGTGCTAAGTGGGTACCATAACAAAGGAGCAACATTAAGCTGCCAGACAAATTAATTTTCTTGGGGTTTCTGCACTTCCAGAATCACTCAGTAGACTTTCTGGACTAATATATAATTGGCTATGGGTTGCTTACAATTGTGATTTGAAAAAAAAACCAAACCATGTAATTTTGAAAAATTAGCACCAATCCAAATTAAGATGCCTGAACAAGTGGCTTGATTTTCACGGCATAGTCCTAAAAAACAGCTTTTTTAATACCTTCAGCCAGCTCTGAAAATTTATGCTACCATATAAAGCTAAACTTTCCATGCAGTTATAAATATGTATGAAAACAATTATGGACAATCTTTTGCCTAATAGATTCAAGCCTGTTGCCAATCCTAAACCACACTAAACCTACAGAATGAAAGTTGTACTGCAAGAATCATGGGAGGATGGGTTCTAACAGTGTTCCTGTGCTCTCCCTGCAGTAGAAGGGATTCTGCTTATGGGTTTGTGTAAGTACTAGTTAAATCAGTAAAATCATAATTTTCCTTTGAAGTTCCTGCTTTTGCTGCAAAGGCTGCAGTCTTCGGGTTTTATAATGAAAATTAAATAAAGAATTCAAAGGTACTGCTGCAGTAGTACTGGGCTGGGGAACAGGGAGCCAGGATTCAGGGTTCTGGCATGCTGTTCCAAGGCTCTGTAACCTGCTCCCTGTACTGTCCGTTTTTTTTCCTTACATATATATATATATATATATATATATAATATCCATTTCCTGATTTATAATTTTACCAGAAACAGTGGTAAAATTGTGCGCATTCACATAGTGTTGTGAGATTATCAACTGCAATTGCAACACAAGTCCAGAAGTGCTCTAGTTTCCCTTAGTAAATACAGGTGCACCAGGAAGGGCAATTTCTCTACCACTGCCTAGAGAAAAACCTACTTGGGCATCACCTGAAAAAAATAAACCTTCCCCAGGAAAATGTGCCTTAAACACACTTTGGTAATGATCACTCCGGCTGCAAACACTGCAGATAAGGCACCTTTTCTTTTTTTTAAGGGAAACAGGGACTGATGGCACATTTTCATGTATGTTCTGCTCGTAGTAACATTTCATTTCCAACCCAAATATGAATGGAAATATTTAACGTGGCTACAGCCTTAATCTTATATATAAATACAAGTACTCCCTACAGTGTCTGCCATCCAAATTATGCATAAATGGAATAGTGCCCAGACTTGGTGAGAGACTATAAACAAAATTAGAAACAAAACTAGTAAAGCCACATTGCCCATTTAGAAAACAAATAGTACAAAATGGTAAAAGAGATCAGTTAAAAACATTCTATGCAACCTAGAGTATTACTAGGGACAAGAAATGTGTTGCTTTGCTCTCTGGTTGTCTGACAGCATTCCTTGGAACCATTCTGCTCACATATTACAAGAAATCACATGGGCTTTCTACAAATGTATCTCAGTAAAGATTTTGGCCCTTTTAACTTCCCAAGAGGTTTGGAACAGTTCGTACAGGTCACCAGCTGCCCCCCAGCCCAGGGGCACTTTGCCAGGTTTGGCAGGTTTCAAAAAGCAGACTGTTGCCATAGAAGCAGAGATCCATGCCAAGGAACAGAGGGCCACCAAGACTACTAACAAGCTGCTCTGCACCCGCTGCCTTTGTTCAGATGAAGTGGATCCAGCTCTCCTCACATTCCCTCGGCATCTTAAGGGGGTGGGTCCTGCAGGTGAGAGTGTAGTTTTTGCCTCTGTTGTTATCCCAGTACTCCTGGCCATTGACTTGGTACCTTGCTGCAAACTGGACGAGGGAGCACAGCTGAAGGAGGAAAGGAGGCACAGGAAGAAAGAAGGTGAAAACATCGACCTGATCCTGCCCGTCTTTCTCTGGGATGCTCCTGTGCCACCGAGCACACACTTCGTGGAGGCTCTTCCACTGGTTGAAGGTGTATCGCACCGACACCCGCTTCTCGAAAGCCACGTTGAGAACGTGGATGGTGCCACTGAGCCCCAGATCGGAGCTGGTCACCCGCTCAAGACACACCTGCTGCTCCTGAAGTCGGGAGGAGAAATCCAGACAGTCTGCAGGCTGCTGGAAGTCAGGGACCAAGCACTGCATAGTAAACTCCAAGCTCAAGTTGCTGTACCAGAGGTCCGAGTTTATGGAGAGCCTGGAAAGGACGTGCAGGGGGATGGATGGATCCTCCCCAGTGTGGAAGACTTTCACCTCCGTGAGCTCCGAGCCCAAAGCATCAGCAAACCTGACGCGGTTCATACGAGTCTGGCAGCCTGGAACCCGACACTGCAGCGCCGCTCTCCTCCTCTCGGGTGAGGTGGGCAAAGACCTGGCTCTGCGGCGGATGATGGGCCGCAGCGCTGGGTCACAGCTGGAGGAGTGACTCGGTGGGGGGCTCTCCCTGGCAGGGGGGCTGCTCCAGAAAGTCATGCTGCCACTTGGACGGACTGCTGGGGGCGGCTGCTGCCCCCGGCTCGCTGCCCCCGCAGCCCTCACCATATTCTCATAGAGATCAGAGAGGTAGCTGGGGTTCCTCCGGGGACCACGCACTTCCATCCTTGACCCACGCCGGAGAACCGGGCAATAATGAACAGTGCCCTTGGGAAGCACTCAGTCTGGGGCTGCAGCCGCGGGCAGGGCGATGGGAGGGGATCGCAGCGCATGCAGCCCTGAGCGGCCTCACCTTGGCAGTCCCCGAGCGGCCGGGAGCGATCCCCCGGGGCAGCTCAGGGGCCCGCAAAGCCCAGCTCGCCGTGCGCGCCGCCGGCCCCGAGGCTCAGGCCGGGCAGGGACTCCAGGCTGTCACCGCTGATCCCGCAGGAGCTCCCGCAGAGGCTGCAGAGCGACTGGAGGCTGTCGTGCTGGCACAGGGACTCCAGGCTGTCGGAGAGGCCGCCGCAGCAGCCGCGGCCGAGGCGCGGGGCCGGGGGGCCCTGCAGGCTGTCCTGGCTGACCAGCGACCCCGCGCTGCGGCTGCGGCTGCAGCGTACCGGGCACTCCAGGCTGTCACACCCCGCGCTGGGCGAGTCCGGCCCGGGCCACGCCGGGAGGCTGCCGGGCTGCGGCGAGACGGGGCTGCTGCAGAGGCTGCACGGGCCGCGGCCGCTGTCGCGGTGCGGGCTGGCGCTGTCCCTGTCGCTGTCCCTGCGGGCGCTGTCGGGCGGGGCAGCGGCGCAGGGCTCGGGGGGCCGATCCGCGTCCGGGGCCGCCACGGCGCCCATGG